>PVJC01030796.1:0-20974 GCA_004026665.1 Murina feae
ATATTTTGAAAAAGCAACTTGGGTGGATCTCAAGAGCCTTGAGTGAAAAGGCCCCAATTCAAAGGCTATATACTGTATGACTTTATTTACATAGCATCTGTGAAGTGGCAAAATTATAGTGACAGAGGTGTTTTAAGTGATGGGATAGTTCTGTATTCTGATTGTGGGGATGGTTACACTCTCCAGTTGTGGCAAAATTTTATAGGACTACATTCCCATAAAAGAGTGCATAGAAACCTGGTGAAATCTGAATAATACATGTAGATTAGTTAATAGTGTACCAGTGTCAATTTCATGGCTTTCATAACTGGGCTATAGCTATGAATGGTGTTATACTTGAGGAGGATGGGTTTAGGATAGAGAGAATAACTGTGGGGTTTTTGCAGCTTCCATGTTATTCTAAAATTATTTTAAAATGAAAGCCCATTTTTTAATAATTTTATTAATTCTTATGGAGAGGGAGGGAGAGAGGGAAACATTGATGTAAGAGAAAATTCGATTGGCCACCCCTGCACCTGCCCTTACCTGGGATTGAACCTGCAACCAAGGAAAATGGCTTGTGCCTGACCCAGAATGGAACCTGCATGGAACAATGCTCCAACCAACTGAGCCACACTGGCCAGAGCTGAAAAACCCTTTGAAAGTGAAAAATAATGATATTCCATCATGTGCTCACTAAAATGTCTATGAAAATAAAAGAGAACTACGAGAAACTAAAATCTCAAACTTTATAACACTCATGAAAATGTAAAATGGGACAACTACTGTGGAATTTAATTGGTATTTTCTTAAATAAACACACATTTACCATGTGATCAATTCCACTTCTAGATATTTACCCGCATTAAATGAAGATATGGTTTACATAAGTAATATGCATAACATACATTTTTGAATATGAAACAATTTCATGGATAAACAATATGACATCTTAACTAATGAAAGCATAATATTAAAATTAATCGTTTCTTCGGGTCGGCCTAAGCCACTCCCACCAGCCAATCAGAGTGGCTGTATGCAAATTAACCCAGCCAAGATGGAGGCCGGCAGCCAAGAAGCAAACAGCAGCAAGTGAGTCACGGGCAGAGGGGCAAGGTGGGTCAGAAGCAGTACTAGGACAGGCCTGGAGGGGGCCGGGCACCCCAGCGGCTCTGATTCCGCCTCAGTGCTGGGGCCACCTAGAGCGTGCCTGGCACCCCAGTGGCTCTGAGACTGCCTGGGCGCTGTGGCCGCTGGGGACCAGAGCAGCACAGGACACGCCTGGAAGGTGCCGGGTACCCCAGTGGCTCTGAGCCCCACTCGGCACTGGGTCCAGCAGGCAGGTGTGCGGTTAGGAGCCAGTAGCACCGAGGGTTCCCTGAGTGGAGAGGGTGTAGACCAGGCTGAGGGCAAATTTTTGTGCACCGGGCCCCTAGTATATCTACATAATGGAATACTAATCAGCAGTATAAAGAAACATAAAGAAGCAAGAAAGTAAGTAAGGCCCTGATCAGTTTGGCTCAGTGGATAGAGCATCGGTCTGCAGACTGAAAGGTCCCAGGTTCGATTCCGTCAAGGGCATGTGCCTTCGTTGTGGACACATCCCCAGTAGGGAGTGTGCAGGAGACAGCTGGTCAATGTTTCTCTCTCACTGGTGTTTCTAACTCTCTATCCCTCTCCCTTCCTCTCTGTAAAAAATCAATAAAATATATTTTTTAAAAAGTAGGTAGGTATTTGGTAGGGAAGAGTAAAATCAGTTACAAGCAGAAATGAGAATAGTTTTATAATACTGAAAAATTATAAAACTGAACTGTAGTAATGGTTGCATAAATTCATAAAACATCATCAAACTGTGTACTTTCAATAGGTACATTTTACAATGTATAAATTATATACCAACAAAGCTGTTTGTGTGTGTGTTTTTTAATGTGGAATTCATAGTTCAGCTGGCATGGCTTGGTGGTTGAGTGACAGTCTATGAACCAGGAGGTCAGGGTTTGATTCCCAGTCAGGGCACATGGCCAAGTTTGCACACTATCCCCAGTGGGAGTGAGCAGGAAGCAGCAAATCAATGATTCTCTCTCCTTATTGATATTTCTATGTCTTACTCCCTCTTCCTTTCTCTCTGGAATTAATAAAAATGTATTAAAATAAAATAAAATAAAAATGTGGAACTCATAGACACAGAGAACAAACTTGTGGTTTACCAGAGGCAGAGAGGGGCTGGAATATGTGTGACATGGGTAAAGGGGGTCAAAAGGTTCAAACTTTCATTTATAAATGGTGATGAAATGCACAGGATGGTGACTACAATAAAAATATTGTACTGTGTATTTGGAAGTTCTTAAGATAGTAGATCTTAACAGTTCTCATAACAAGAAAAAATTATAACTGATGATGGGTGTTAACTAGACTTATATACAAATACTAGGAGCCCAGCGCACAATTTGAAATCCTGTGGCACTGCCCACGCTCGAGTCGCTGGTTTGGCCCTACCTTGCTCTCTGGGCCCGCAGCAGCTGCACCACCGCCTGTCCATCCCTGTCTCCCTCTCCGGCCCTTAAAGCAGCCATGGCCGCTGCTGATCAGGCCCTCCCCTAGCAAAGGTGCAAGGAGGCCCCTGCTGTCCCACCCCAGATGCTGCACATGCAACTTCCTCCTGCCCAGTAGACCCATTGTGGTGTCCCAGTTAATTAGCATATTTCTCTATTTTATATACATAGATGGAATCATTAGGTTGTAGACTTAAAACTAATATAATTATATGTCAATTATATATTAATTAACTAAACAAAAGCAAACAATATGTTAGTACAATGTACTGTAATAACCAATTAAAATAAAAAGTATGTCAATAGATACAGGGAATATAATTTATGCTATTCCATACTAATGGTTTTAAAAGGTAGTTTTAATAAATTAGGAATAGAAGAGAGTTTTCTTAATATACTTGATTGTATCTATAAGCTATTATGAACCAATATTAGAGTCATTCTCTTTAAAATAAAGACATACCACTACCCCTATAAACATTATGTTTAAGGTCTTAGGAAAATATATATGAGTAAGACGTCAGTAGAGCTCTTTTTAAATCCATAAACCCAGTTTTCCAAGAATTATTCATCTTGTGTGTGTGTGTGTGTGTGTGTATCTATACATATAAATATAGAGATTATACATAATAGCATATATACAGTGCTTTACTTCCAATATGTGAATTTATATGTTCGAAGTACAGTTTTTTGAACCAGTCAAGTCACTGGTGTTTACCTTTATGTTATTAATTACTCAGCAAGAAACTTTGCATCAACCTCAAATGAAAATTGTCAATATGAAAAGGTAAAGTGCTTGAATCCCCATTTTACATATAAGAAAACTAAGGCTAGAAATCAATATTAAATCATTTGCCGAGACTACTTGCTGTATTTCCAAGGTCACCCAGACAGAAGCCATAGGCAGGATGAGGCCCAGGGCAGCCTTGATCCAACAGCCTTGTTCTTGCCAGTAGGAGCAGGCAGGTCCTGGAAATATCCAACTACAATCAAAGCTTGTGTTAAGCCACCCATTTAGATCTGACCTATCTGATCTATCTACATTAATATTATACATAAAAAAGATAAATTTAGTCAACTTTTTTTTCCCATGAAGTTTGCTGCCTTTGGGGACATTATATACCGACCCTGGGAAGGACTAGGCAGTCAAGCAGCAACATTTCTACTGCCTGCAAGTTGGCAGAAATCATGACAGTACGAAATGTCAGAATTTAAATTTACAAAGAGGAAATGGCCTAATTTGCAATTTCTTCATCTCAGATATCAGGATGAATCAGTACATTCAATAATTGGTTTGACATTGAATTTCATAACAGAAAGCATCTGGGCTCACTTCCACGGTGACCAATGAGAGCCATTTCTGAAGCTGGGACAAATTATCCTCTTCAATAACAACAGCTGTCTCGATGATCTATAAATGTGTCTTCCCCTTTGGCCTGGAAGAATATTTGTGTCACAGAAAAGCAGAGACAAGGGCATTATGGGAGGTATGACTCTGGTGGAAAACCAACTGTTCCCCATTTATCTTTGTGGTGGCCAATGAGCCTTTATGTGCTATGCAGCTGTTCTTTCCCATCCTCCTCATTAGAGACACCTGCCTGCTGTATACATGCCTTATCATTAGATACATTCATCAGTATGTGTGAAGTTATCTCTTTGCATTATTTCTCTGTAACCTCTAGGGTAAACCCCTTTTCAGAGACTTAGTATATGACAAAACATACAGGAATCTGAATTGAGTCAGGAAGAAAATCTCTGGGCCTGGCCTTTCTAGTAGTATGCTATGGATTCTAGGAGTAAAAGCTTAAAATGAAAGGGGTTACCTGCATGATCTTACCACTCTAAAGTCTCCCCAACTCTCTTTTTTTGTCCTTCTTAATTTTACAGTGATAGGAGCAAATGCAATAATAAGCTACAATTATTATAAACATCCCTATTATGTTTAATCAAAAATTATAAAGAAAACAAATAGATTTCACCATATAAATGTCTCTTAAATGTGACTCTCTAGCTCAGACCTTTTATGGGAAATTTTGAACAATTCTCCAAATTGCTTATGTGAGTTATGAACTATCCCCTGTAAACTTACACATACATTATAAAACGTGTTTCCCACAAATATTGAGCATTTCAGGCCAGTGAACTTTCCACATGTTTTTGCTAAATTTAACAAATCAATGAATGCAAATTAAATCACTGCTATTCTTCCAGCATTAATAGACAAAGAATAATTGGTAATCACGTTAGGGTCTCTTCCTGAACTTACCTGCAAAAAATTGAGCTCCTGACAACACATATCACTGAATATTCCCCTTCGCGCATATTCTTTATAAGCTCTATAGCTCTAGTCAACTGGAATAGGTAGGAATAATATTCCTGTCTTTTCTTACCCCTGCATCTAACAAATTTTTTGAGGAATTTAAAATATATTTTAAAAGTCAAAATTTAATCTAAAAGATTGTAGAGAGTAGAAATTATACATTGACCTTTGACAGACTGTTTTATAATCAATTTATTGATGTACATTTGTGTACAACAAAATTCCCATTAAAACTGGTACAATTGTGTGTATGATTTGATGAACTTGGACAAATATATAGAGAAGTGTAACTACCACCATGATGAAGATATAGAACATTTCCATCACCCCAAGTGGTTTCCTTGTTACTCTTGGTGGTTGATTCCTACCTTCCACCACCCTTCTCAGGAAATAACCCTTACAGGCATATTCTAAGGGCTAAGGGCATACATAAATGCATGTAAATTACCTGGCCCTTGTCTCACACAAAGTTCTGATCTGTCATGCCATATTGAAATGTTTTATCTTAATACTGTGAAGTAGTGTTCCTACTGAAAAAGAGCTTGATCTTTAGTAGCGATGAGGTATAACCTAGACATTCATGCCCTGCACTTCACAAAACAAGCAACCATGTAGCTTCCACACATAGGGAAGAGCACCATGACTTTGGGGAGAAACTAGCATCCAAACCCCATCTGCTTGTTGGGTCCTTCTCAGGGGAGAATGTCTAACTCTCTAGAACTCAGATGGTCCCAATTACAGCCTGGGAAAAAGAGATACATGGGAGGTAGAGTACATTACCCAGAAAGGCAAGAATTGTTTATGAATTTGGAGGAGGTTGAATCTGCAGCAAAGGATGCTTGGAACAGGTTCAGAGACACAGTGAGATAATAAAAGAACGTTCCTCTTTTGCTGGTGTGGCAGGTCTAGCACAGAGAGAAAAGGGGAGACTGTAATTTTAGAGCACATTATGTGCCGAGTGCTACTGCATACTTGACACATGTTCTTACTTAACCCTTTAATGGCTCAGTGAGAAACGATAATCACCATTTCTCAGGGAAAATGAGTCTCTTAAATAAATTAGCTGTGTTGTTTAGGAAGGAAGTGGCAAAATTCATATTTGAAACAATATGTTTTTCTCTAAAGCCTGTGCTCTTTATATTTCATACTAGGCCATAGGGAGCTTCTGCCTCATATTTTCTGTAAGATAAAGGCTTGTATCCATAGACAACAAAATTAAAACGAACAGGAAATATACCAGCAAAGGTCCCAGCAGGAAACACATGGCCTACTCAAATGGGGTAATTTTAGAAGAATTTAATAAAGGGATTATGTCCAAGATATTGGCAGGATTAAGTGAAACCAATAAGGAGCATGAAAGCATCATCAAACTAGTAGCAGGGGGAGCAGCTGGTATCCTATGTGTGAAGGGAAAAAAGTAGAAAGCAGATACCAGAATTTGTAGAGAGATGTGGAGCTAGAGGAAAGAAAAATTCCAGAAGAGCTAAGGCCTTCAGTGGAGGAACAGAGACACTGCCAAGCTATGGCCTAGCAGGGTCACGGGAGTAAAATACACCAACCTTACTCCACTCCCATCTCCCAGTGCTCTCCATCAGTCAGACCACCTGGAAGCAGAACTCAAGGAGCCTTTAATGCAGTCCTAAATTATCTACACTCAGCCAAGGTGTAGCTCAGTGGTAGAGCACATGTTTTTGTATGTCTGAGGCACCCAGTTTCAATCCCCACTGTAGCTAATTTTTGAAGTAAGAATTTCAATTTATTTCTTCTTGTTTAAACCTTGGCAGGCCTTTCTTCCAATGTTAAATTATATAAATAAATAGGTTATCATTTACAAAATTATCTACCTTCTGGAACAGAGAGAATAATGGAGAGTTGTGGATCCTGATGGGCAAACAGAAAATATGAACTCAAATTGAGCATGAAAAATTGAAGAATTTTTGCATACCTAGCCCAATTGCATGTTACACAAAGAGAAACCTGAGGCCTACTCTCAATGAACCTCTATCTAGTCACCAAGAACAAAAGAATAATCAAATCAAATGTGGGCTGAACTATCATCAAGGTCAGTGGGGACATCTTTAGAAAATTAAAGAAAAGTTCCTAGGAGAGATTGACTCTAGGTTTCAGGTGAGGGATCAATTTAGTATTAGGGAGTTCTAACAGAGGTCATATAAGCAATACTAGAGGTAAGCACAGACTTCACTATCTCCTCACAGAAAATCAGTATTTCCCTTTATTGTATGCTCATCACAATGTGATTTATATTTAAGCTACTTGGCATTTTTTTTTTTAATTTCCCAATTGAAAGTAATATAAATGACTACAAACAATTTGAAAAATGAAGAAAGGTACAAAGAAGGAAGCCAGAAGACATGATGCAACCTCCAAAGACAATCACTGTTAACACTATTTTCTTGGCATCATTTTACTTGTTCAACACTTTTTCATATATAATTTTATTTGCTTATATTACAGACTTGTAATCATCCTTTAGGTGAGCAGTTTTCAAAATATGATCTTGATCTACCAGCATGGGATCACCAGGGAAAATGCTAGAAATGCAAATTAGTGGGTTCTATTTCAGGCCTACTGAAGCAGAAACTGGTGTGGAGACTCTACAAGCCCTACTGGTAACTTTATGCTGAATTTTAAGAATCATTTCTGCGGACACTACTTTATATTTTATTTTTTTTTCACTCAACATTATCATATTCACATTTTTCATATCACAATTAACATAATCATCTCAATAACAGTGTAGAATTTATAATACTGAAATTACCATTTATATTTATCATTTATAATTTATAATCCTAGGATTTACAACCTGGTGTAGACAATTCATTTGAAGAGTTGTACAGGCATTCATTTATTTTGTAATTTGCACTGTGACAGATACTAGTGTTCTAACTGCCATGAATGTAGTGTCAGGAAGAATATTCTACTTAATCACTACTCACTTTGGTTAGTTTCAATTTTTTAAAATATATTTTTATTGATTTCAGAGAGGAATGAAGAGAGAGAGAGAGAGAAACATCATTGATGAGAGAGAATCATTGATTGGCTGCCTCCCGCATACCCCACAGTGGGATTAAGCCTGCAACTGGGGCATATGCCCTGACCTTGAATCAAATCATGACCTCCTGGCTCATAGGTTAGTGCTCAACCACTTAGCCACTCTGGCCAGCCTGACCAGTTAGTTTCAATTTTTTACCATTATAACTAATGATCAAGATAAACACCATTTTAATGTAAATGCTTTCCCCCTTATATTTTAGAAGGAAGGAACTAATATTTAAATAGTTATGAATTTAAGCATCTCACAAGCACTCCCTGGTCCTCAGTGTGGGGTGTGCAGGAGGCAGCCGATCAATGATTCTCTCTCATCATTAATGTTTCTATCTCTCTCTCCCTTTCCCTTCCTCTCTGAAATCAGTAAAAATATATTTTTGAAAAGAAAACCTTCCTCCCTCCCCATGATTCTCTTCTTTCATTAAGATTTTTTTAAAAATCAAGAACTTAAGTTAGTATGATAGTCCAATCCTGGTTCTCCCTGTTGCAAGGAGTGAAGCATTAGAAAATCCAGAATTCATTCTTTGCTATTAATACTGAATATACAGGGTTTCCCCCCAAAAATGTATACACACTTTAATAGCTGATAGCTATAGATTCCATTGCATTTTGAAAATGAAATGTATTTTAATAAACACTGCCTTTCTAATGTATATAACCTTTTGGAGAGGCACCCTGTACATGGATCACAACTATCTGATGCAATTCTTGTTTGTTCTGTAGTGGTTAAAGCATTTCCATCATTGCTAATCATCAATAATCTCTTATTTCTGAATAAGAGGGAGAAACCTGTCATCTCTTTCCTCAGTGCTATTCCCTGCTGTGATTCCCAGTGTGTGCTTTGACTAGCAATGTGCCCATTAGTTTCTATGTCATCACACAATCATGGCTACTGGGCCAGAATGGCTCTATATGAAGATATTATATTTTATACCATAAGATAAACCTGGAGAATAAAAGTCTTCTCTGACCCTTTAGATATGAAATGGAGGATGTCTGACTCTTCCCTCCCTATTTGTGGATTTCTACCCATGGCTAAACAGCTGGTTGACCTGGGACAGGACTAACTTGGCCCATCAAATATATTGTATGATATTAAGCCCAAAGGAAAGAGACCTGATTCAGTTTACTCTCTTCTCAAAGGTTTGTTGGACCTTTAACATAAAATAAAGAAAGATGTATCTGTTAAACAACATCAAATAAATGTGTATCTACTTCTTCAAATACTGAACACTTCAGAACAAACATTCCAGAACAAAGAGTACATTATTGAGGATGATTGCGTATCTGTTCCAATACAAATAACAAAGACTGAAAATGTTTAAGTATGTTTAATTTATTAACAAATGTGGTTTAAATTATACTTCTATTGAATAGCAGTTTTCAAAGCTTAATAATATGTTTTTGCCCATTTCCTTTCTTTATTTTACTTATTTTTTCCAGTAGCATTTATCCCCCATACACTCTTCTATCTCCGCCTACTCCTTACCACCCGTACACAATCACCACACTGTTGCCCACGTCCATGACTTCTTTCTCTTTTTTAAACAAATACGTTTTTACTGATTTTAGATAAAGAGGAAGTAATAGGGAAAGAAAAATAGAAACATCTATGAGAGAAAAACATGGATCAGCTGCCTTCCACATGCCCCTACAGGGGATGAAGCCCACAATGCAGGCTTGTACCTTAACCGTAATCAATCCAGTGAGCTGTTGGTTCATGGGTCAATGCTCAGCTGCTGAGCGACACCAGCCAGGTTCTTTCTCTCTCTTTCTGTTTTTTGGTTAATCCCTTCCCTCCCTGCCAGAGCTGTCATCTATGAGACTCTCTATTTGGCTTATTAGTTCAGTTTGTTCATTAGATTCTACATATGATACTTGTCTTTCTCTGACTGACTTATTTCACTTTGCATAATGTCCTCCAAGTCCATCCATGCTGTCAAAAAGGGTAAATTTTCTTCTCTTTTATAACTGAGCAGTATTCCACTATGCAAATATACCATACCTGTTTTATCTACTCATCTACACATGGACACTTGGGCTGCTTCTAAATCTTGGCTATTGTAAATAGTGTTGCAATGGACAGAGGGGTGCATACAGTCTTTCGAATTAGTGTTTTATGTTTCTTCAGATAAATTTTCAGAAGTCAAATTGCTGGGTCAAAGAGTAGTTCCATTTTTAATTTTTTGAGGTAACTCCATACTGCATTCCATAGTGGCTACACCAGTCTGCATTTCCATCAACAGTGCATGAGGGTTCTATTTTCTTCACATCCTTGCCAGCACTTGTTGTTTGTTGCTTTACTGATGATAATCATTCTGACATGCATAAGGTGATGATATCTCATTGTGGTTCTAGTTTGCATTTCTCTGATAATTAGTGACATTGAACATCTTTTCATATGTCTGTTAGTCATCTGTATATCCTCTTTGGAGAAGCGTCTATTCAGGTCATTTGCCCATTTTTTATTGGATTGTTTGTTTGTTTGGTGTTGAGTTTTTAAGTTCTTTACACATTTTGGATATTAAGCCCTCACCAGATGTATCCCATTCAGTGGGTTGTCTTTTCATTTTGTTGATGGTTTCCTATGCTGTGCATCAACTTTTAAATATTTACTACTTTAATTTTGTTGCTGTTGTTGTTATTTTGAAATAAAAGATGCATCCTCTCCTCTCACTCCTAATCCATGGAAAGCACTAATCTCTTCTCCACCACTATAACTGTCACTTTGAGAACGTTACACAGATAGAATCACACAGCATGTGACCTTTGAAGATTGCTGTACTTCACTCAGTATAACTTTTTTTCTCTCTTTTATTTTTGATTATGTGTTTGCTTGAATATTTTTCTTTGTTGATGGATAGTAGGTTTGAATTCTGTAGTGATTTTATTTCTTTGAGAGTTCTGCTGCTTTAAATATTAGAAAGCCCTAGTACTTCTATAATTTTGGTAAATATATATATTTTTATTTTCTTTAAACTACAGTATGGCTATTTATTTGTTGCTTTGTGTAACTCAAATTATTTGAAACTTATTTTAGTCATTGTGTAATTTTTTTCAATAGAGGACCTAGTTATTCCAATATTTTGTTGTTTTTTAAAGCGTCTGTTACTCATTTGTTTTTTACGCTTCCTAAAATACTAAATTTCTCAGCAAATACCTTCACCAAATCTGGGCTTAGTTTTGGAAACAGAAATCATGTGGTGGTTAAAATTATGAACCTTTGGGAGAAATTTTCCTGAAACTTCCATAACACATCAATTTCTGTCACTAGGTTTCCCTCTTTTTGTAATATGGCTAGCCAAGCTTCCAGGGCTCTCATGCAAGACAGCAGTCCTGGGTCACAATCCAAGACAGAAACATAAATGAACACACAAAATATGAGGGCTGAGCTATATAAAGTGTCAAAAAGCCTTGAAAATTCAGGAGGAATCATCCTGTTGACTACTGTTTATAAAAATGAAGAAGTAATCCATGATATTGGAAGTATGAGGAATAGTCTGTACCTACTGGAACTAGATTTTCTTCCCATCTGAAGTATTTTGGGTTTTTAATTACAGAAATAAAATTAGATGCTTATAGAAAAAAGACAAGAAAACAAACTGTCCATCTTGTAAGACCCAATTCAAATAATAATTTTGTGCACTGGCAGGTCAGTCTTTCCTAGCTCTTAAAATCTTTGTTAGGTTGCCTAGGTCAGCAAACACGAGAAGGTATCAGTGGCTGATGTAGGGTAACTCAATACCAGAAAGGGCCAAGTTCAGATGAGAGCAGCAACTAGGAAGTCTGAGGAAAGAAAGTTAGCTTTTGGCATAGTCTCTGGCCTATGCAGAAACTTCTCTGATCCAGCAACTCTATAATTAAACAAATGCTTTGGCCCAACAGAGAAAGAGAAGGATGTGTGGATGTGAGCAGAGTTGAGCATAGCAGTGCAGACATATAAATGAGTGGGGCTTGCGTATGAGTGAGATAATCCCTGAGTTAATTCCCAATGCCCAGTTCCAAACACACTTTTTCCCCCTCTGGCAAGTGACCTGGCGATGTAAAAAATATATGTATTCTATAGCTGGGTCTTTAGACTAATGCTGAGTAAACTATTCATCAGTGAAATGAAGAAGTGAAAGTTTCTATCACACTGTACTTCTCTTACTTGCCTGGTTGAACAATAATGAAATAAATGTCACTAGTGTGTGGTAGAATTGACTCGTTAAGCTTTAATTTTTTCATCTTTATAAAAGGATATAATAATAGCACCTATACAATAGTGATGCTAGAATTATTTTTCAATAGAATAACATATGTTTAAACATAGTGTCTAGTATACGTATAGTATGTATGCAATAAATATTAGTAATTATTTTTTAATTTACCATTAAAAAATTTATTGATTGATTTTAGAGAGAGAGGGAAAAAAGAAAGATATAGACAGAGAAACTATAATTTTTTGTTCCACTTACTTACACATTCATTGGTCGATTTTTATATGTGCCCTGAACCAGGGATCAAACCCACAACTCTGGTGAATCAGGGCAACATTCTAAACAACTGAGCTATCTTTAGTTTAGGCAAAGACAAACAAATAAGATAGAGTCTGGCTAGCATGGCTCGGTGGTTGAGCATTTACCTATGAATCAGAGCACATGCCCAGGTTTCGGGCTTGATCCCCAGTGTGGAGTGTGCAGGAGGCAGCTGATCATTGATATTTCTATCGCTCTCACCCTCTCCATTCCTCTATGAAATCAATAAAAATATATATTTTTAAAAATAAGATAGAAACACCTGTTAGTAAGTGCTACTCTTTTTTTAATGACAGTATTCATTTATTGTTTACTAATTGATTTTTAGGGAGACAGAAAGAGAGAGAGAGAAAAAAACAATGATTTGTCTTATTTATGCATTTTTTGGCTCCTTATTATATGTGCCCTGCCCAGAGATCGAACTGACAGCCTGGTGTATCACAACAATGCTCTCACAAACTGAGCTCCCTGGCCAGGGCAGTAAGCACCATTCTTTGGTGGAGATGGAATTTAATTACAGAAAGTAGACAATTATTTCTGCTGCCTTAATCAAACTCGGGAAATAACTGAGCAGTTATTCACTCACAGGCTAGAAAACAGTATTTAAGTAGATCCCAAAGCCGACCTTTGGAGAATTGATTGTGAACTTCCCTCTTGAAATGATGGCTAAGTAACAATCCCTTATTAACTGCTGCCTAGAGGGTTACTTTTTAATCTCCTGAACTAGCAATAAAATGGAGATTTGATTTGGAGATTTAAGATCAGGCTGTAGACTATCTGCAGCTAAGGTGAAAAAGTATGAGGAAACAGGGGGGCTTGGGTCAAACGGTAAAAACACAATTTAGTTGCTGACCAAGAAGATGGGCTGAGGAGACACTTTTGCAGCTAAGTATGTTTGGGCTAATTTACCCTCCACGGATGGATGACTGGGACACTCCTCAATACCATTTAATAGTTTTCGCCTGAAGGGCACCAGAGCACTACCTTACCCTGATTTGTCCTTTTCTTTCCACTGTGAGAGCAGCAACTCAATTACTTGAGTATTTAATGTTGACCTTGTGCTGCTTACATGATGGATACTTTTCTGAGGGTGGTGGAAAAGGAGAATGTTTTAATGACCACAACCACTAGACAGGTTGAAGAGAAAATGCTGAGGATAAAAATCTCTTAAGCATCAGGTCAGAGCTGGGTATGGGTTAAGCCACCAGTCTTAGGTCTGTGTTCAGGGCTTTCCACCAACTTGTAGTGTGACCTTGGACAAGTACCTTTACCTCTGAGTCCAGATTTCTCTATTTGTAAAATGGGAATAAGAGTATCAGCCTCAAAGGGTGTATGTACTAATGGCCTATCTTGGCTCATGCTTCAGACTTTCCTAAAATCTCTCAAACAATCAGTATCTGGCCCCACAATACCCCAAACCTCTCACTATGTGGCCCCAGGCCCAGCACTGGCAGCAGCCAGCCATCATTCTCAGCTTGCCCTCTCCTGGGCACCTCCAATCCCAGTACAAATAGCATCCATCTTCATTATCTCACAAAATAGAGTAACCTTCTTTTCAAGTTCTACTCCTCATGTCTGATGCTAGGAAATTACTAAGGTAAACACAGATGTGCACTAGACAGTATCCTTCTATGGGATATATAAATGTGTCAAATTCTACTAGGGGAATGCCTAAAACTGCTCCCCAACTTCTCAGAGCCAGTAAGCAGGTAACTGGTGGGAAGGACTGGATTGGTCCTAAATTAAGCACCTATTTTCACATGCATTTTGCATCTCATGAGACTGACTGCAATACCCTTTTACTTTTACCTGTGGGAATTCCAGAATTTAACATAAAACTCCCCTGTTACATTAGCTTATTTACTTACCCTAGATTTATTTAAATATATTTTATTGATTTTCCACAGAGAGAAAGTGAGAGGGACAGAGAGTCAGAAACATCTATGAGAGAGAAACATCGATCAGCTGCCTCCTGCACACACCTGCACGCATTTTAGATTTTAGAGAACTGAAGCAGAGCACAACATGAATAAACAATAATCAATTAGGTTCACATTATAATTATTCTTATGTAATAAGAAAATGAGAATTATTTCTCCCCTTCCTGCCAAACCATCAAAACTTAGCATACTATTTTTCAGCATGTTATAACCTCACAGCACTCATATGAAAAACAAAACAAAACACTAGGACTTAATCTTATTCTGCACTTCCAATATAAGCTCTTCAAAACATGCCTTCTATTTCAGTTTCTCAAAAGTTGCACTCGTATCACATTTTTTTTCACATTCCTCCCATAATTCAGTAATTCTTATCTTTCAGTAGTTGACAATATTTTAAATGTTTAAATGTCTTATCACCTAACCTCTACCAGGGCATCATACAAGGGGTTAGATTTGAATAGAATCATGAAAGATCATGTCCACTTGGGTATTCCTATTAACATATCCATATTGTTCATGAATATATCTTTCATCTTGAGAAACAACACACCTTTTATCTCAGATGTTAAAGATGAATGTGAAACAGGGTATGTGGCAGAAGAACTAAAATCAATAAAAGCTACAGGAGCTGTCAAGAAGAAGGAAGACCAACCCATAATGGATTTATGGCTTACCACCACCAGAGATCAGCTCATTATACACTCATTGTAATCCATTAGCATGCTAAACAACACACCCCATGCCACCATGGCTGGAATTGGAAAGCTCACATAAGGATATAATATGGCTGATGGAGCTCCTCTGAGAATTCACTACCCTTTTCCCAGGAAGATGGTGAATATTCCTTCCCCTTACTGAACACGCTATTAAATAAACCTCAGTAAAGGAAGCAAACTCTGCTGCAGGGGAGTTGCTCTGTCTGTGGAATAACGCTTTCTCTGTATCACTACTTTACTAATAAACTCACTTTCACTTTAAACCCCTGGTTCACATCTGAAATCTTTTCTGTGTGAAGCCAAGAATGCACAATGGGTTGCAGAGACCCTCAGATCCTCAAATTCCCAGAACCCCCCGCATCAAACATTAGTAATAAACTTATTCATGACTCAAAACTAAAGTCAGATTCAGAGATAAAGATAGCACAAAAGAGAAGGCAAAATTACATAAGCAAATGTGAAATGGGTATTAGTGGGAAATCCCTCCCAAATTTCATAATGCGTGTGGGAATTTAGCAAGGAAATACCGAATGGAAGCTAGAGCATATAGCTGACAGTGTGCACAGAATATCTGTGGCCAGCAGGTCATTTTACATACTTTTTAAAAATTTCCACACTATTTTCCATACCCAGTAACTTCAGACTGTTCTGCAAGGCCTTTCCATAGCAACATGACACAATGCTCATCTCAGCCATTTTAATTGAAAAGACCTTTTAAAGTTTAACAGCTTTGCAGAGAATGGACATTTTTACAATCTGCATATTTTGTGGCATTTTATTTAATTTACAGCTCAATGAACTTGTCTCTGACTGTCTGAAACTGACACTTTATATTTACTTCTTTTTCCCCTCTGCTTGCCATTAATGATCTTGAACACTAATAAAGTTTTACAAGAGTTGTGACTTCCTGATCAAGCATAATGTTATTTATCAGTGATAAAGCAGAAGGGCAGGGCTCCCTCTCTCAAGACCACACTGAATTTTGTAGAAGCAGAATATTTTTTAGTTTCAACTTCTTTTTTCATTATTCTCAATTTATTATTAATAATTGAACAAGTACTAAATAAATAATTTTAACTACATATTTATAACAGTCTAAATGTACATTTTTGCCCTAGCTGGTTTTGCTCAGTGGGTAGAGCATTGGCCAGTGGACTGAAAGGTCTTGGGTTCGATTTCAGTCAAGGGCACATGCCCTAGTGCGGGCTCTATCCCCAGTAGGGGGTGTGCAGGAGGCAGCTGCTTAATGATGCTCTTCATTGATGCTTCTATCTCTTCCTCTCCTCCCTTCCTCTGTGAAATACACACACACACATACACATCCTTGCATAAAAAAGAATTTACCAAAAAAATGCATAATTTCATCACAGCCTAAATGTAGATTCCAGTTCTAAAATCACGTAATTACTGTTAGATGGACCAGGGTACATACAGAACTCTGAATCAAACAGCAAGAGGAGACAAAGGCAGAGCAACAACAACAACAAAAAACATCCTGAATAAAATTTAGGTCATACATTTAGAAGAAAAAGATAGCGAAAAAGAAAGAGATTGAATGGGGGAGAGAGAAACAGGACATTAGATCACTAAATGTCATTCCCTAGACCTGTTGACAACTACTCTGGGTAATACAAAGAACACACCCCACTCCGGTGGGTGTGGCTATGCTCTGTAACAGCATGCTGTGGTTGCAGCTTAAATATCAAAGTAGTTTTTAGTTGGGTTGGTCTAAGCCAGTTATTTTTCAACCTTTTTCATCTCATGGCACACATAACCTATTGGCTAAAATTCTGTGGCACACCAAAAAATTTCTTTTTTTTCAGATCTGACAATAAATATATATAATTTTGATTCATTTACACCAGATGGTTATTGTAGTTTTGGCTGTTGTCATTTTCACTTTTTTTTACAATCTAAGGGAAAAGAGGTCAGTGCCCCTGACTAAATAGTTAGATATTGCATGTTTTAAAAGCCCTTGTGGCACACTGGTTGAAAATCAAAGCTTCAGTTCCAGCACTAGATCCAGTGAAGATGTTTGTCCTTGAATCTTACCCATCCTTACACAAAAGAGGGATGTGTGTGTATGTGTGTGTGCACACATGTATGTTTTTAAGATTTACATAATTGTACTATTTTTATTATATCCTTAACATTATAAATAAAGAAACTGAGCTCTATCAAGTCACTGAACTTATATCTTGCTATCCATATAGCCATGTGTTGCTTAATGACAGAGATATGTTCTGAGAAATACACTGTTAGGCCATTTCATTGTGAAAACATTGTTGAGTGCACTTTCACAAACCTAGATGATATAGCCTCCTACACACCTAGGCCATATGGTGTAGCCTATTGTTCCTAGGCTATCAGCCTGTACAGCATGCTACTGTATATGATAGACAGTTGTAACACAATGGTACGTATTTGTGTAAATAAACATATCTAAACACAGAATAGTCACAATAAAAATACACTATGAAAGATCAAAAGCGATATACCTGTCGAGGGTACTTGCCATGAATGGAGTTGGCAGGACTAGAAATTGCTCTGGGTGAATTAGTGAGCGAGTGGTGAACGAATGTGTAAACCTTGGACATTACTGTACAATACTGCAGACTGTATAAACACTGTCCACTTAGGCCACACTAAATTTATACAACAATATATTTTATTTCTTCAATAATAACTTAACTATGGCTTACTATAAAGTTAACCTGCAAAAACTTTTTACTTTTTTATTTTTTTACTTCTTTGGTAATAATGCGTAGCTTAAAATATAAACATGTTGCACTGCTGTGAACATTCTTCTTTCTTCATATCCTTATACTGTTAGCTTTTTTCTATTTTTAATTTTTACCTATTTATTTATTTTTAGTTTTAAACTTTTTGTAAAAAAATAGGACATTAAACATATTCATTAGCTTAGACCTACACAGTATCAGGATCATCATTATCACTGTCTTCCACCTCCATGTTGTGTCCCACTGGGAAGACTTCAGGGGCAATGAAATACATGGAGCCTCATCTATGATAGCAATGCCTTCTTCTGAAATACCTTCTGAAGAATCTGCCTTGTGGCTTTTCAGAATTATGTCCCTGGTGGTTTGCTCAGTTTGCTTATAAGCAGATAATGCACCATGAACATTCCTCTCTATCAATAAAAGCAAAACAAACAAACAAAAAATGGCCGCAAAGTTTTAGTGTTGAGGTACATGCTTTCAAATGTTTTGAGGAACTTATTGAGGTCTGCAAAGACTTCTGTTAAACACTTCACTGTAGTTTTCTTGGGGGTTCTGTTTCTTCTGCATTTCCTTTTCTCTTGCCTCTTCTTCACCTATGTGCTTCTTTTCCAGTTCCCATCACTCCACATTAATCTTTTCCTCAGTAACCATCTCTAGGAGCTCCTCAACTTACTGGCATACTCATCCAAATCCAGGTTTAGATTGTTTGCTATCTCAATCACAGTTTTGTTAATTTTTGCAAACTCTTCATCCTTGGCAAATTCTATGAAGTCATGCACAAATCTGTCGAGTGTCTTCTTCCAGATGCCACTCATACTCTTCTTGGTAGTATGATTCCAAGTCCAAGTAATGTCCTTGATGCAGTCACAGGTGTAACACTTCCAGAATTGCATCAGTGTTTCTGCAACTGCAGCAATAGCCTTGACAAAGATCTTCTTCAGGTAGCAGAGGCCTTAAATGTTTCTAGACCCCTTGCCATGTAAAATGTGAGTATTGCAAATCCTAGATCAAGTATTTAATATTTTTAAAATATGCCAATGGTTGAGATAAATAGAATAGTAAAAAATACTTCATTAGATTTTTAAAAATCCAGAAAAAAGAGGAACAAGACCAGGTTGTTTTTAAATAAACAGTAGAACATATAAAAAACTTATAAAAATATAGTATATTCAAGTAGAACAATTTTATAATTATTTAAATGTAAATTACCTAAATACTACCATTAAAAATAGAGATGGTCAATCTGGATGAATAAGTAAAACTCTAGTATATGCTGTATTAACAAAGTCATTTTAAATATAAAGACACACATACTGTAATAGTAAAAAAGAGTGTCAACTTTAAAATATTTATTTATTTTACCCACAAAAATAAATTTACTCTGGAATGGCAGAGGAATCACAATTTCAAACATGCAACATATGAAAAACCATAAGTAAGTCTTGAGAATAAAGAAGAAAAATTTTATTTTATAGAGACAAAAGAAGGAGTTGGAAGGGGATGTTTTAAACAAAATGTCCATTGAAAGAAAACAGGAGCTTGAAGTGCAATGGCTTCCTATTGGCTGACTCATAGCAGTTTCTCATTGGCTGAATCTATTGCTAGGCAAGAAGAACATCTTCCTTCCTCCTACTGGAATAATAAGCTTCCTTATCTCCAGAAATGTAAGAGTACACTTTCTGTTTGAGTCAAAAGGTAATGTGAATGGCACAGTGCATATGAACTCCACCTTCAGGGTTCCCTGATTCCATTTTAAATAAAGTTTCCTTTATTCATTTTCACAGATGTAAAGAGTTGTACTAGACAATCACTAAGACACTGGTCCATTTCCTTGACTGTCTCATTCAATATTAAGATGTTAATTTTCCCCACATTGACATATAGATTCAATGTAATTACATTTCAAATTAAAGTTGGCTTTTGGTAAACTTAAAAAATTGATTCCAAAATTTATGTGAAAAAGCAAAACACCTACGGTATTCAAAATGATTCTGATAAAGATAAAAATTCTTCCAATTTTAATGTCTGCTATCAAAACTGTAGTATTTAAGGGAATGTGGTTGGGTGAAAGGCTAGAAAAATAGATAAGCAGGAGAACTAGAGTATAGAAATAAACCCACATACACATAGTGAACAGATTTCAACAAAAATGCCAAGGTAATTCAATAAGCAGAGGATAGCTTTTCACTAAATAACTAGGTATTTATAAAAGAGAGAAAAAAGAACCTCAGCTATGAATTTGAAACATACACAAAAATAAATTGAAAAGGATTATAGGCTTACATAAAAGTTAAACCACAAAATATATATAAGCAAACATAAGGAAAATCTTCAAAATTTTCTTAGAAGACATAAATCACAAAAAGATAAACTAAAAGATGAACTAAATAATTTAAATCTACACATATTTTATTGACATTTAAGTCTTTTAATTTTAATTAAAAAACAGCATTTTTCCATCCTTTGAGAAAAAAATTTTTTTAATTAAGACAAGCTTTATACTGTGCATATAACTGACAAACAATACAGAATTCAAATTCAATAATAAGAAAATAAACTAAATTTAAGAATCAAATAAATAAAATGGCTAATAAATATGTTAAAAGAATATCAAGATTTTCAGTCTTTAAGGAAAGGCAAACTGAATTCACAATGAGACACAATATAGACCCATTGGAATTGGTGAAAATTTAAAAAAGACTGAAATCTCAAGATTGTGAAAAGACATGGAGTAACTAGAAAACTCATACATTGCTGATGGGGGATAAAATTGTGCAATCACTTTGGAAAACAGTTGGGCACGATTTGATAAAGTAAAATATAAATGTACTTTAAACACAGAAATTCTACATCTATTCATATGTTTACAAAAAGGCATGGATATGAGTGTTCATAACACTTTTATTTCTAATAGCCAAAAACTTTAAACAACTGAACTGTCCATCACCCAGTGGTTTTTTTAATGTTGGTGTGTTCACACAAGGAAATACTACTTGGCAATACAAAACAATCAACTCTTGATCCACACATGGATGAACCTCAAAAACATTATGTTAAAGGTAAAAAAAAAAAAAAAAAAAAAAAAAAAAAAAAAAAAAAAAAAAAAAAAAAAAAAAAAAAAAAAAAAAAAAAAA
>PVJC01030797.1:0-20975 GCA_004026665.1 Murina feae
ATTATTTATTTTTTAAACTTTCTGCAATAAGTTTTTTAATATGTTTTTATTGATTTTTAGAGAGACAGTGAGAGAGACAGAAACATTGATGAGCTTGCCCCCTACAGAGGATCAAGCAGACAACCCAGGCATGTGGCTGATCAGGAATCAAACTGTGACCTCTTCACTCCTGAGTCGACATTCAATCACTGAGCCACACTGACCAGGCTGGCAATATGCTGTAAGCAATAACTTATGTTATCAAATAGTGTAAAGATAATTCCATTTTTAAAAGTATATAGGAAAACAACTGGAAATGCAAATAATTGTTCCTAAGTGGTGAAATCTTTGTGCCTTCCATATTTTCCAATGATTCAATAATCAACATGGTCCTAGCTGATTTGGCTCAGTAGATAGAGTCTTGGCCTATGAATCAAAGGGTCCTGGGTTTGATTCTGGTCAAGAGCGTATACCTTGGTTACAGGTTTCTCCCCAGCCCAGACTTGGTCAGAGTCCTGGTCAGGGCTTGTGTAGGAGGCAACCAATCAAGTTTGTTTCACATCATTGTTTCCCTATGTTTTTCCCTCTCTTTTTCATTTTCCCTAAAAAAAAAAAGAATCAATGGAAAAATATCCTCAGGTGAGGATTAACAATAATAATCAACATATATTATGTTTATAATTATCCATAATTACCTATTATGTATTTATCAATTTATTCTTAAATTTTATTCAAAATATTCACTCTACAATTTCTCTATACTTCATGTAAACCCAGTATTTTTTCATTGTACTTTATATGTTATATTTTGTTTATCTACTTTCCCCAAAAAAGTTCTCAAATCATCAGGGATTGTTTATTTGTTTTGCTGTTCTTGAGTCTTTTTTTTCAATTACAATTTGCATTCAATATTATTTTGTGTTAATTTCAGGTATACAACAATAGTAGTTAGACAATCATATACTTTACAAGTGTTCCCCTGAACAATTATTACAATATTCTTGACTATATTCCCCATGCTGTACTTTACATCCCCATACCTATTTGGTAGCTACCAGTCTGCATTTCTCAATCCTTTCAACTTTTTCACCCAGTCCCCCAACCCTTCTCCCTTCCTTTGTCTATCTGCTTTCTCCTCTATTTTCCTTTGCACAATTATTTTCTTCCTCTTTTCATTTGTAACATTTTTCTCCTATTCTTTATTCTTATTTTCTTTCTTTCACCTCTGCTCTTTCATATTCTTTTTTCTTCCCCAACTTTTTTCTCTCATATTTCTTCTTTTCTTCTATCATTGTTGTTTTCTCCTCCCCAATTCTGCCTTCTTTGTGGTTGCTTTGGTATTATTGTAGGATTCTCATTGATGTCTTTGTTTCATTTCTTGGTTTGTTGTGTTTTGTTTTGTTCTGTCAGCACTGGCACAACAGGACACATGACATGGTTGTGGGTGAGCCTCATAGTCAGCTAGCCTGCAAAGATATTCCCCTCATGAATGGGACAACATTCAAGACCCAACTACAACAATCCCAAACAACACACACAAGGGATATCCCTAGAGCATTAAGCTCAGGAGATTTAAGCACTTAACCACTGGGTCCCACAAAACACTGCATAAGGCCACTCCATGAAGACTGAGAGGTATAGCAATTTGATCTAACATATAGAAACAAATATATAGGGTCAGTAAAAATGGGGAGAAAAAAAATAACCCCCAAATGCACAAGGAGGAGGAAACTCCAGAAAGAGAGCTAAACAAAATGAAGGCAGGCAATTTATCATGAATAAAGTTCAAAATAATAGCTATAAGGATGTTCAAGGAACTTAGTGATAATTTCAAGAACTTACTGGTGACTACAATAGCATCAAACAAGAAATCTAATCTAATAAAAGAGTAATATGCAAATTAATCCTCACTCCATTACACCCACAAGCCACATCCACAAACCACGTCCACCAACCAATCAGGAACAAATATGCAAATTAACTCAACTAAGATGGCAGCAGCCATGGAGCTGGAGTTGCCTTGGGCAATGGAAGAAGCCAGGGCCTTGCGGGCTCTGAGCTCTACTCAAGGCTACAAAGTTTTAATTATAGAAGATAAGCAAACTCCAGATACCTGCTGGGCTGGGACCTTGGGTTGCTTCAAGCAGGAGGCCAAGGCAACAAAGTTTCAATTATAGAAGTTAAATAAATCACAGATATCTGCTTCCAGCCAGGCACCCCAATAGGGACCCGAACCCTGAAGGGACTGTGGGCAGCCTGAAAACGGCCCTCAACTCCTCACTCAGGCTGGCCACACCCACATGGGGTGAGGGCCTCCACTGGGGAGGGGGGGTTGGCAAGCCTGCAAACAGCCATCAGCCAATCACCCAGGCTAGCCAGGCATGCCAGCAGATGGACATCCCCGGGGTCCCAGACTGCGAGAGGGCACAGGCTGGGCTGAGGGACCCCCCTGAGTGCACGCATTTTTGTGCACTGGGCCTCTAGTATAAATTATCAATAAGAAACAGTTGGAAGAATAACATATCCGACATCAAGAATACACCAGAAGGAATCAAAAGTAGATTAAATGAGGCAAAAATCGAATCAGTGACTTGGAAAACAAAGTAGAAAAAAATACCCAAATAGAGCAGCAAAAAAGAAAAAAAAGGAATTAGAAAACCAGAAGATAGCTCAAGGGGCCTTTGTGACAGCATGAAGCATAACAATATCCATATCATATGGATAACAGAAGGATAATAAATAGAGCAAGGAAGAGAACTTGTTTAAAGAAATAATTAAGATAACTTCTCTAACCTGGTGATAAAAAAAGTCACACAAGTTCAGGAATCACAGAGATTTCCAATCAACATGAACCCAAATAGACTCACTCCAAGACACATCATAATTAAAATGACAAACATTGAAGACAAAGAAAGAATTTTAAAGACAGCAAGAGAGAGACAGAAAGTTACCTACAAGGGAGTACCCATTAAAATGTTAGCTGATTTCTCAACAGAAACACTTCTGGCCAGAGGTAATGGCGTTATATCTTCAAAGTAATGAAAACAAGGACTTGAACTTAAGACTATTCTACCCAGAAAGGCTACCATATAAAATTGAAGGGGAAATAAAGAGCTTCCCAGGCACACACACACACAAAAAAAAAAAAAACTAGAGGAGTATGTTACCACCAAACCAGCATTATGGGAAATGTTAAAGGGATACTTTAAGAAGAATAGCCCAGTTGGTGGGCTCAGTAGTTGAGTCAGGAGGTCATGGCTTGATTCCCAGTCAGGGCACATGCCCGGGTTGTGGGCTTGATCCCCACTTGAGGACGTGTGAGGAGGTAGCCAATCAATGATGCTCTCTTATCATTGATGTTTCTATCTCTCTCTCCCTCTTCCTTCCTCTCTGAAATCAATAAAATATATTACCAAAAAGAAGAAATTGAAGAGACAGGAACACAGGTATAAGGGGAAAATGGCAATAAATAAGTACCTATTAATAATAACCTTAATGTAAATGGATTAAATGATCCAATTAAAAGACATGGAGTATCTGCATGGACAATAAAACATGGCCCATATATATGTTGCTACAAGAGACCCGCCTCAGAACAAAAGATTCACATAGACTGAAAGTGAAGGAATGAAAAAAAAAATTTCCATGTACATGGAAATGAAAAAAATCAGGAATAGCAATACTGATATATGACAAAATAGACCTCAAAGCAAAGGCCACAACAAGAAACAAAGAAAGCCACTACATAATACTAAAGAGATCAATATAGCAAGAGAATATTGCCTTAGTAAACATACATATATACCCATTTTAGGACCACCTAATTATATTTAAAAAATTCTAGAGGAATTTAGGGGGGGATCAACCACAATACAGTCAAGTAGGGGACTTTAACACCCCACAGATATCACTGGATAGATTTTCCAGAAAAAAAATAAACAAGAAAAGATAAACTTTAAATGACACACAAGATCAGGTGGATTTAATTGACATTTACAGAATATTCCATCCCAAAACTGCAGAAAATGCATTGTCCTCAAATGCACATGGAACATTCACAAAGATAGACCATATATTAGGACACAAAAAATGTATCTAGCCCTAACCGGTTTGGCTCAGTGGATAGAGCGTCGGCCTTCGGGTTCAAGGGTCCCGGGTTCGATTCCAGTCAAGGGCATGTACCTTGATTGCAGGCACATCCCCAGTAGGAGGTGTGCAGGAGGCAGCTGATCGATGTTTCTCTCTGATCAATGTTTCTCTCTGATTGATGTTTCTAACTCTCCATCCCTCTCTGTAAAAAAAAAAAGAAAAAAAAGTCTCTACAACTTTAAGAGGATTAAAATCATTCAAGCATCCTCTTAGATCACAATGGCATGAAAATAGAAATCAACTATAGCAAAAACATTCAAACATATGAAATATAAATAGCATCTTATTAAACAATGAATGGGTTACCAAATGAGATCAATGAAGAAATAAAATCTTCCTGAAAACTACTGAAAATGAATACACAACAACACAAAATCTATGAGACACAGTAAAAGCTGTCTTTCCTGAGAGGGAAGTTCATAGCATTACAGGCCTACTTCAAGAAACAAACAACAAAAACCTCTAATAAACTATTTAACACTACAACTAAAAGAATTCAAAAAAGAACAAGAAAAGCCCAGAGTAAGTAGAAGAAAGGAAATAATAAAGCTCAGAGCAGAAATAAATGACACTGAGACTAAAACAAAAATACAAAAGATCAATGAATCAAAGAGCTGGTTCTTTGTAAAGATAAACAAAATTGATGAACCTTTAGCCAGACTCATCAAGAAACAAAGAGAGGACCCAAATAAATAAAAACAGAAATAAAAGAGGTAAAGTAACAATTGACACCATGGAAATACAAAGGATTGTAAGAAAATACTATGAACAACTATGAAATACCAACAAGTTGGACAAAATCGATAAATTTCTAGAAAAATATAATCTTCCAAAACTGATTCAGCTCCCTGAATAGCCAATAAAAACTGATGAAATTAAAGCAGTAATCAAAAAACTCCCAGCAAACAAAAGTCCTGGTCTAGGTTTTTCACAGGGGAGTTTTACCAAACATTCAAAGAAATAACACTGATTCTCCTCCAACTATTCCAAAAAATCCAAGAGGAAGGAAGCTTCCAAACTCTTTTCATGAGGTCAGCATTATCCTAACCCCAAAACTAGATAAAAACACTACAAAGAAATAGAACTACAGGCCAATATACCTGATGAACACATTTGCTAAAATCCTCAACAAAGTATTAGCAAATCAGATCCAGCAATATATTAAAAAGACCATACATGATGATGAACTTGGATTTTTTCCAGGGATGCAAGGCTGGTGCAATATTCACAAATCAATAAATGTAATACATCGCATAAAAAAAATTGAAAGACAAAAGGCACATGATCATATCAATAAATGCAGGAAAATATTCAACAAAATATAACACCCATTTTTTATAAAAATTCTCAGCAAAGTAGGAATAGAGAGCTAATACCTCATCATAATAAAGGCTATATACACAAACCTATAGTCATCAAACTAAATGGACAAAAACTAAAACCATTCCATCTAAGAACAGGAACAAAACAGGGGTGTCCACTTTCACCACTCTTATTCAACAGAGTACTGGAAGTCTTAGCCACAGGGAAGAGGCAAGAAGAAAAAATAAAAGACATCCAAATTGGGAAAAAGGAAGTAAAACTGTCATTATATGCAGAGGACATGATATTGTACATAGTAAACCCTAAGAACTACACACACACACACACACACACACACACACACACACACCTACTAAATTTAATAAATGAATTGGGCAATGTAGCAGGAAACAAAAATTAACATCCAGAAGTTGATGGCAGTTTTGTACACCAGTAATGAGCTCTCAGAAAGAGAAACTAAAGATCCCATTTACCATCACAACAAAAAATTAAGATACTTAGGAATAAACTTAATCAAGGTGGTAAAAGACCTGTACTTAGAAAACTATAGAACATTGGAAAAAAAGATAGAGGAAGACCTAAACAAGTGGAAAAATATACCATGTTGATGTATTGGTAGATTAAAATAATTAAAATGTACATACTATCCAAAGTAATCTATAGATTTAATGCAATCTCTACTAAATTACCTACTGGCATATTTCACAAATCTAAAATAAACACTTCAAAAATTTATATGGAACCAAAAAAGAAAGATGAACAAAATTGGAGGATTCACAATACCACATATCAAGCTATACTACAAAGCCACTGTACTCAAAACAGCCTGGTATTGATACAAAAACAGGCATAGATATCAATGGAACAAAACAGAGAACCCAGAAATCTATCCAAACCATTTCAATCTATAAAAATAAAAGCATAATATGCTAATTAGACCAGACAGCTGAACAACCTTCTGGACTTCCTTCCAGACGACCTTCCAGATGAAGCTAGGGCTGCAAGGGCTGAGGCAAGCCTCTGCAGCTGTGAGGACGGAGTCCCTTGCATGAATTTCATGTATCAGGCCTCTAGTCAATTAATATTTGACAAAGGAGGCAAGAACATACAATGGAGTGAAGACAGTCTCTTTAATAAATATGTAGAGAAAATTGGACAGGTAAATGTAAAAAAAATGACACTAGACCACCAACTTACACCATACACAAAACTCAAAATTGATAAAAGACTTACATATAAGTCTCGAAACCATACAAATCCTAGAAGAAAACATAGGTAACAAAGTATCAGACATCATGTGTAGCAGAAATTTCACAAATGCATATCCTAGGGCAAGAGAAACAAAGAAAAAAATAAACAAATGGAATTACATCAAAACAAAAAAAGCTTCTATAGAGCAAAGGAAACCAGCATCAAAATGAAAAGGGTGCCCACTGCATGGGGGAATATATTTGTCAATGATACATCTGAAAGGAGTTAATTTCCAAAATATACAAAGTACTCATACAACCCAACAAATAATCCAATTTAAAAATGGGCAAAGGATATAAATAGACACTTTTCCAAAGAGGACATACAGATGACCAAGAGACATGTGACAAAATGCTCAAGTCACTAGTCATCAGAGAGATGCAACTTAAAACTACAATGAGGTGTCACCTCACATCTGCCAGAATGGCTATCATTAAGAAATCAACTAACAACAAATGCTTGTGAAGATGTGGAGAAAAAAGAACCCTAATACACTGTAGGTGGGAATGCATAATGGTACAACCTCTATGGAAAACAGTGTGGAGTTTCCTCAAAATATTAAAAATGGAACTTCCATTAGACTCAGTAATACTACTTCTAGGAATATGTGCTAAGTAACCTGAAACACCATTAAGAAAGAATATAGGCACCCTTATGTTAATATCAGTGCAATTTGCAATAGCTAAGGTCTGGAAACAGCCCAATTGCCCATCAGTAGATGAGTGGTTAAAAATCTGAGGTACATTTATACTATGGAATACTATGCAGCAGTAAAAAAAGAAGAATCTCTTACCCTTTGAGACAGCATGGAGGTACCTGGAAAATATTATGCTAAGTGAAATAATCCATGCAGAGAAAGAAAAGTATCACATGATCTCACTTATATGTAGAATCTAATGAACAAAATAAACTGATAAACAAAATAGAATCAGAGACACCAAAGCATGCAATAGACTGATGTATTTCAGAGGGAAGAGGGGTAGAGTGGGAAGAGATTAACCAAAGAATTTATATGCATATATGCATAACCCATGGACACAGACAATAGTGATGTGAAGGGCTGGGGAAGGGGTTGGAGTGGGGAGGGGGGAGTGGGGTCAATGGGAGAAAAAGAAGAGGGACATCTGTTATACTTTCAACAATAAAGATTAATTTTTTGAAAAATAAATAAATAAATGAAGTAAAGAAAAAAATCAAGTAAGTAAACAGTTCATAGATTTTGATGATTTTACTTCTTCTATGTTTAGGACTAAAGACTTAATTAACCCCCAAACTTTCAGGGATTTAAAGATGTGCTGTGACTACAAGGGTCTATAGTTTGAATGCATGGAGGAGTTTACCAGAGTTCTTTTTTTAGTTCAGAGATCTGTAATAAAATTTTGTGATCACATCAGTCAAGCTGTTTTCTCCAACTTATATATTTGTCAAGACTTTTCATAGACATAAAAAACTATGATGACTATAAAATTGATCATTATACATAATGACCAAGTCTTTAGGTTGAATGGGATAAGTAATAAATTTGACTGGAAAATGTAGTCATGGTGGAAGAGGGTGTCTCACTATGTTACAATGCAATTGCTATGTTATAATTCCATTCCGTTATTCCACTATTCTGAGTGGATTTAAGATCAAAGGAACCAAATGCCACTCCAATGTTTTTCTCCGTATTTTCTGTTTGAGCAAAATGCTAGAAGACTCCTAATAAAGCCTAGACATTCAAGATTTATAACTCAGTTCCTTTAACTGGAAATGTTTGTGCAAATTTGTATTTTGTTTATTTGAGATTTTATAATGAAGAACTGTACTGCTTCAGATCAAAGATGGTAATAAGCCAATTAAATGATAGCACTTCAGATAATTTCCCCAAACTTCTTCCCTATTCAAATAGCCATAATGTAAGTTCATACTCAATTGCAAAAAAAAAAAAAAAATTGACCATAGTGAATACTGCGAGTAAATGCAGCCAGACAAGGTTGAAAAATTCTGAGTTGCCATCTTATAGCAATCAATGATAAACAATAAGTGGTAATTCCCCTCTTCGAGTTAGGACTAAAAAGATTTATGCTGGTTCCTTATTGACCTTTTTTGATTTTGTTAATAATTTTTAAGTTGCTTTGATTACTGTTACCATGGCAACTCATCAGGAGAGGAATATATATTGTAGTCTGTTGCTTCTGTGTTTCACTAATAGCTCACTAAATCCATAGGGATAAAGTGAAGTAAATGAAGGATAAAAGCAAGTTTTTTCCTAATTTACAGCCTCAGCTAGCTAAGGCTGAGCTCCATCGATCTTTAATCGCTTGGGAAGAATGCTCAATAAAGGCTTACCCCCCTCTTTACTTAAGTAATATCAATTGCTTTAATTAGCAGATATTGTAAATACTCTTGCATTTATTAACCAGATACTCATACCCTCTTTGATTCCCACAAACTTGGCATTGATGAGTAACCTATGCAATGTTTAAAGATCTTACTTACTCAAGTAAAAAGGGTCGAACACAAACTCTCTGCATCTTAATGATATTTTAAATTAAACAAATATTGTACTAAGAAATACAATTACAGTGTTCTCTATTCTATGTCCCAACTCACACTCTGAAAGTGATAACTGTTACAGACATTTCATATCTCTTCTTTAAAGAAGTCATGTTTGTTTGTTTTAAAGGCAAAAAGTAATGGGGCATTTAAAAAATACTCCAATGAAACGCATTATGTTCTGTAAAAGCTAATCTGATATGATGGGAAAAAATACTATCTCAGTTTACAACTACTCAATCTATGTGCCAATGTCCAAGTCACTTACCTTCTGTTTAATTACCTGTTTATAGGCAGTAGGATAGACTAAATGGCATCTTGAGGTACCATCCTACTCTAGAAGTCCTGGTATATAAGCCCTGACGTTTTATTTCAGGGCCAAGAGAATAATAAAGTGAACTGTAGATTTGGAGAGTCATTCTTAGAGCAGTTACCATTTTTCTTTATCTCGTTTGAGCCTCACAACCTCCTATGTGAAAATGGGCTTGTATTATTAGCTATTTATACCAGGTAACGAAACTGAGTCTCAAAGTGGTTAATGCCTTCATCAAGATCACAGGCCTAATAAATTGAGCCAATATGACCAACTCCTGGGTCTTCTGCTCCATGTCTAATGTTCTTCCCACTGTACCACATTATATTTCACACAGGTCTGATATCCAAATTTCTGAAATTGCCCTTTTAAAAGCATTCTGTTAGCTTTTGAGAAGGCATATCTTCCGACTTTTCATTTACAAACCTTAACATGAAATTGTACAGTGCAAGAATATGTCCCGAGTTTTTGAGACACATCAAAGAAAAGTTTTCTCAGCCTTCATATATCTCTAAAGACAATCCACAGCACAGATGGTCCTCATGTAGATAAGTGGAAGTCAGCTGCATGTAGTTAAAGTATGAAGTCATGACTTTGCTGCCTTTGCTCTTGGTCATCTGGAGAGATGCTTCATGGATATGGCAATCAGTGTGACAATAGCCAACTGGCAGATTTCAAACCATTTAAGACATTCAGGGATGACAGGAGGGGCTGATGCAAGAAGTAACTAACTAGAATAAATATATAGGAAAATGATATCAAATGGGGATAAAAAGCCATCAATTTTTGAAATGCTCAATTCAAGTCCTTCGTACAGACTCCCATGGCTACTCAAACTTTCAAAAATCTCCTCTTTGGCTTTCTATAGTATGCCCTGTCTCCTTTACATAGTAAGTTGAAAGTATTTTTTTCCTCTTTAAAGAAAACAAGTTTTATTTTTATAATCAAAGTATTCTTTAAAAAATATTATTATTATATTAGCTACCTTTATTTTCTGGGCCTTGACTCTGTACCAGATGTGCCACCAAATGCTTGTCCACATCAGTGAGCCCCCTGAGGATTCCCACTTCCCTAAGGTAAGCCCAAAGGAATACCCTAAGAGCCCCCCAACCTTCCAATCCACCTTCCCCAAATACCCTCTTCCAAGCTTCCCCCCTCATCTCATCCACCCCACCTCTTCCAAGGCAGGGCAAGGGCCTGCATGAAGACTCCCCAAACATTCCCTCTAGGAGCCAGATCAGCATGTGTTGGAATTCTTGCTTCCGCCCTCTCAGGCAGGACATGTCTTAGGTTGGTCTCATAGCTTAGGAACAGCAGGTGGCACTAAGGGGGAGAGAGTGTGGAGCCACAAGCTGTCCAGGGGATGCTGTGGTTTAGCTCTTCAGCCAGCATCACCGAGGGGCCCACTCCCATTGATCCCTGTAAATGGTGGTGGAGTGGGGGTGAGAGGTTGTGAGAAGACAAGTTTCTGAGACAATTTGCTATCTCTGAGACAAAACTTTAATAATGTGTACTCTCTCTTTAAGACCTTATTACTCTCAGATTGCCCTAATTGTGAACACCTGGCTTTGGAAACCACCTTCACATTCAGATGTTCACAGCTCCAGTTTGCAAGGTTCTCATTCATGTCCAGCTTCCAGAGATGTATCCCAGGCCCAGTGCTACATGAGGAAGGTGTGTTTCTACTATCCCACTTAAAATTTAGAATTATCTTCTCCTAGCTTTTAAGTTCTTTACCACCATTAATCCAATTAATTATAAGAATAACTAGCTTTTCAACACTTGATTATTATTGCCACCCAATATTTTTTCTGTGAGAAGAAAGCATTTTTATTTTTGAAATTTTTATTTCAAATAATCTTGAAAGGTGTCCTATTTATAAATTGGGAGCAATCCATATTCTGACTTGTACTGTTCATTAAAGTCAATCTTTCCTAATTACACTGTAACCATTCACTTGGGTGTGAGAGCTACTGCTTTACTTTACTAACTTTCCACTTTGATAATTCTTATCAAAGTCCTAAGTCTACAGAACATGTCCAAAAAGTGCTCTTGACTGATCAAAAAGCAAAGAAAATCTGCAAATAGAAATAAGGTCACAGGAAAACTTATAAATTACTACCCAAAACCATTATTCCAGCATTTGTTGAAATTCAAGCTACATAAATATATCAGAGTGCTCTAGTATATATGTTGAGGTCTTGGAGTTATTGTTTGAGAAGAGTAAGCAGAATAACAAAAAAAATGGCATCAAAAGTGGGAAGAGAAGGAAGGGAGATGAGACAGAGAAAAACAAAGGGAGATAGAAAGAGAGAATGAGGCAGAGAATGACACATGTTGGGAAGAGAGAGAGAAGGAGAAAGAGGGGAGGGCAATCAGAGATCCAGGGACCAGGAAAGAAGCAGAAGGAGACAGTCTTTAAAATAAATGCTATGAATAAAAATTACCCAAAGGTGGGCAGTTGTTTATTATCTAAGAGAAAACGATCAATAACTTTCCAGGTTTGTGTTTCTACACTTTCTTATTTGAGCTTCCACGTCAAAGCAAAAGGAAAGGAGAATAAGAAACACAAAACTGATTAAGTCTATTTAAAGTAGATTTCTGAAAACAATTGCTATGGGGAAAAACTGAAGTAGATTACGTTGGTGTCTATTTCCTCAACATTTTTATTAACTATCCTTTTCACCTTCTTAAATCTGTGCCTGCTTCTGATCTAATCTGATTATTTAATTAAAAATCTAGTTTTAGGAAAGGTTCTAAATTGTATTTATGGTAAAATATAACAGACAATGTAGTGTTCAAGGCAAATAATTAGCAGTTATGTGTCCAAATAATTTCTTGTCAAAAAAGAACATTTTTGTCCTGGCCAGTGTGGCTCAGCTGGTTGGAGTGACATCCCATACACTAAAAAGTGGAGGGTTCGATTCCAAGTCAGGGCACATACCCAGGTTGTGGAGGGTTTGATCCTTGGTTGGACTTTCTCTGTCTCTCCCCTTTCTTCTGTCTAAGATCAATTTTTTTTTAAAGACAGAGAACCAGTTATTTAAAAAAAGAAAGGAACACTTTTGAGAGAAAGGAGATACTGTTAATAATTATGTCAGAGGATGTATGGTCATTCCTAAGTAGGAGACACAGATCTGGGGGAAAGAGCCCTTTCCTGAATCTCTGAAGCATATGGTAAAGTCAGTTCTATACCAGGGTCTGCTGCAAATCAAATTACTACACCAAACAATGTGTCTATTCTTAGGATGTTATAGAACAAGACATACACACATAATTTCAAATTATGATCCTATCACATAGTCATTGTAATATGTTCTTGCTTTCTGAATACCTAATGCAATAATTTACAAGTTTTGGCTTCTAGAGCTACAAATACATGCCAATTAATTAGCAGTGCAAACGAAAATGCTAAGAATTGCCTGATTTGCATTCATATGCGATTTTAGATAATTCAGGTCAAGACCTCCTGTGTTTTTCCCAATTATAGAAAATTCATGTTAGAACTCAAATCACGTAGTCTTAAAATAAACCAGACATGTTTCTTGCAAGTAGAATTTATACAGTAACATGTATACACACAATAAATTATATATTTGAAGGTTAGATTCATAAACCACATAATCAGCTTGCCATAACATTTAGTCTGTTGATACTAAAAATTGACACAACTATATATTAGAATTAATAATATGATTTTATTGCAAAAAGCCTTTTTAATTTAGTGCATGTTTTTCTAAAATTGTCCCACCCCCATTTCTTTAATCTCCTTCTGACCAGAATCACCCACACAAAAAACTGAAGGGTCATAAAACACCCTTTTATTTCTAGTCATTCATAACTGGTGTTCTCTTAATTTATGACACAGACTGATCTATTTCTTATAGGCTTCTTACAAGCTGTCTCTAAAACAACACATGCAAGCAATGAATTGAAAATTCACTAGAAAATATCCTGAGTTTAATTTTTAATTGTTCTGTGGATGTGCCAACTAGTTCTAGTTTAAGTGTGAAAAATCAGCAAATTTTATATTTATTAAAAATGTAATAGTGATATAATTAAAACCATTAATTCATTATTTATTCAAAAATATATGTTGAAAATATACTCAATGCAGATACACTGTTATAAGATCTGGGCATATTAGAATTAACCAGACAAGATCCTTCTCTCATTAGAGTTTACATTGCAACAGAGGAACAGTAAAAAAGAATCAAGGTTATCATAGTACTGTTTAGGTTTCTCTGCTATGCCAATAGAGGAGAATTTATGCCATTCTCAATCTATTTCAATTAAGTGATATCAAATTATTAGCATGCAACACATGCTTATGTGGGTAAGTGAAGTTGGATAACTGCTGTGCTACTATTACTACAAAGGCATCTGCTTAGACTCCAAGTGTTAAGAGATATCTTCTCCTTCTTAACCTGTCAGATATAAAGAGAAGCCTAGCCTTTTAACACTGAGATCTCAGGATACACGATGGTGCAGTTAGAAATATAGTAGTTTTGCCAAGCTTTTCGCAAATAATCAAAGTAATATAAACTGTAGAGCATAAATATTTGTCAAATAACATAAAGATGATATATGCTATACATGTCACTCGTCGATAAACATTGTTTAATGCTCTTCACTTTCCCACAATTTCCATTCACACCTAGTCCAGAGGATTTAGGAAGTAGCACTAAGCTGCTTTTTCAAGACATGTACTCGTAGTGCTCTTAAGCATTACGTGAAAGAGCTTGTGTACTGAAATGAGTCTTGAAACATGTCATTAGCAGAGTAATTTTTAAGTAGAGAAATAGGATCAGCATTCTCTTTAAGGTTAAAAAGTAAGTGGATATCAGTATAGAGTTATAATTAAATTTTACTTCATCTCTGAGAGCCAGGACTATGATCAACTGTTGTGAATTTTGACAAGGGGATCTGGCAGAGGGTATAAATTAAACTAAAATTCAATTCATGTTTTCTGCTCACTAAACCCTGCACTCTGGTGTAAGACTCTATCAGCCTTTAAGAAAAGAGTTCCTCTTCCTAATTCATCTTCCTAAAATAGCTTTCCTTTTTATAATTTCCCCAAAGATTCTGTGTAGGCTAGCAACCTTGGTCAAGTGCTTCTAGCACAATAGCAACTAAAGTCAGCAGCAACTACACAGAGAAGTTTCTACAAACCAATCTTTTTTCCTGTCAAGCATCCAGGGTCAATCCTATATAATAAAAGCCTAATATGCAAATCAACCGAATGTTGGGATGACTGGCGGAATGACTGGTTGCTAAGACTGGTCCCTATGACATATACTGACCACCAGGGGGCAGACAGTCAACGCAGGAGCCGCCCCAGCCCACAGGCCCCAGACTAGCCAAGGTGGGTGCCAGTGGGAACCCCTGATCGACCTGCCTGCCAGTCACCCTGCAGAGGGAGGTGACTAGCAGCTGCAGCTGGGTGATCAGAGAGTGGGTCTGGCCAGTGAGCGGGCCAGCACTGCCCCCCAATCATCCTGTCAGTTGCCTCCCACAGCAGCAGCAAGGGGTGAGGCCGGTGAGCAGGCAGTGCCAGGCCAGCCAAGGCGGGTACCAGCAGGGCCCCCGGATTGTCCCACTGGTCACCCCACAGATCGGCCCTGATAGCTGGCCAGGCCTATGAACCCTACCCATGCACCAAGCCTCTAGTTTAAAAGTAAGAGTTGAAATTCAACGAGTTAGTTGTCATAATGATAAGCCTAAAAGAACAACAACAATAACAACAACTTAAAGGTGTTCTTTGTAAGAAGAGATGATGCTACTGGACCCTTTGGTCACATGTTTTAGAGGAGTTTTCCCCAAAGCAGTAATGACTGCACACAGATTCACACGGTCTATCATCAGGTCCCTCTTGTGACCAGTAACATAGGCCTGAGAAGCTACAGAGAATAGTGTCTGACTAAATGAACTGAAAGAATTACCAATTACCTTGACCTGAGCAAAACTGTGGCCTAAACTTTGAACTAATCTAGCACCCATTCCAGCTAAATATCCCTAACAATATCCTGTTGTTGGGACCTTCTTCAGGGCCTGAACTCTTAATGACTCCTCTCTGTCCCTAGATCCCATCACAATATTAGGCATGTAAATTCAATAAATGCTGGTTAATAAATAAGACACATTTAGAAATTTCCATTTAGTGGTTCCTATTATCCTTGTTATAAAATGAACAATGAAGGGAATTAAAATCCTATCGTCTGTGTTGTGTAAGCTTATTTCCTCTTATTAGGCTCTCAGTTCAATTCTATAAATATTTATTAATTACCTAACAAATGTAAGGCACTACACATCTAAAACTGTGAATAATGCAATGACAAATTCATACAGAGTAGCTCCTTTTAAGGTGATTATTGTCTCATGAAAGTGATAGAGGTATCAACCAGAGATGTTGTCATTCTCCACTAATAAGTCGAGAAACCCATAAACAGTGGAATTCATTTTAGAGTCACCTTAGAAATTTGGGCTGAGCTGCCATAGCATGAACCAAAGTAAATCAATAGCAAAAGTTTTGACATTAGCTGGGGGGTAGGAGTGGGGGACAGGGCAGGACTTGTTGGACATTTTCACCTCAGATTTCCCAAGATACCAATGTTCAGCTGTTCTCCTAGAGAAGACAGTAAATGTTGTCTTGGTGCACAAGAAGGGAATGACAATGAAGATTATAAGAATGGAAGCTCTTGCAACAGGAAGCTAAAATAAAACAAAAAATTAGTCAGGAAGCCAATCCTCCTTCCCAGTAGAACTGGAAGTACATACAGTACATACTTCCCACTCCCTGATTCCCTCATATGTCCCAGGGCTACTGCACCCCATGAGGATTTGCAAGTACCTTATGCCCATTCTAAAACTCAAAAATATGACCCTTGTATATCTTACACATTTTTAAAAAATATATTTTATTGATTTTTCACAGAGAGGAAGAGAGAGTGACAGAGACCTAGAAACATCGATGAGAGAGAAACACGGATCAGCTGCCTCCTCATACTCCCCACTGGGGATGTGCCCGCAACCAAGGTACATGCCCTTGACCAGAATCGAACCCGGGACCCTTGAATCCACAGGCCGATGCTTTATCCATTGAGCCAAACCGGTTAGGGCTATCATATACATTTTTTATCCATTTTAAAAAATTATATAACTGCCCAATGGCTTGTTGATAACTATGGCATGTTTTGAGGAAAAAAATTGCAATAATTTATTTTGAGTAGGGTTGTTTTTAATTTGCTCCTTGTCCAATTTGAATAATGTCCAATTTGAATATTCATTTAATGAGAACAGTTCATTTAATGAGAACAGTTAATATTATGATATTAGCATATCTAACTATGATCTTATTTTAATGAGAACATTTTATTGTAAGATTGATGTTGCCTTTGAATTATAGGTTCTTAGTATTCTGCATTTGGGTTATCTAACTCTTTGAAGCACAAGTCAGAATGTGCACAGTCAAACTGTATGAAGCAGTTGTCCAACAATACAGAGTAGACAAAAAAAACACCCACAAAATGTTACTGCACTCGACCATCATTCATAAAAATGTAATAGGCATTACACAGTCTTATATTTTCATTGCAGAAAATGTAATGAAAAAGAAAATGTCACATGATTAATCATTTCTCCTGACAAAAGTTTAATAGGAAAAGGAGAATGTTGTATTACCAATGTAAATTAGTCATTATGCCCTTAATGCTATAATTCCATAGTGATCCCACACCACTGTGTTCAAGAAAGCCTGAATTTCCCTTCATCATAGGCATCTGACTGGCTTTGAGATAGCCTTGATTATGTGACAAAGCTCAAGAAACAGCAAAAAGATTTAGAAAAATGACTATTGCAATAAAAAAACAGACCTTGTGTTTGATGATATCTTCTTTTGTAAAAACAGCTTTTAATAGACTGAAGCACAGCCCAGCATGCATGGCTCTGGTGAGCATCTATGAATCAGGAGGTCACGGGTTCGATTTCTGTTGAGGGATATGCCTAGGTTGTTGGCTTGATCCCCAGTGGGGGGTGTGCAAGAGGCAGCTGATCAATGATTCTTTCTCATCATTGATGATTCTATCTCTCTTTCCCTCTCCCTTCTCTAAAATAAATAAACATTATATTTTTAAAAATAAATTGAAACACAGATGCAAAAATTAACTTTCAAATACCAAGGACAGAAAACACATTTTTTTTCCTTTAAAATATGCAATTCTTAGGATTATACAAATAAATAAATAAAATTTGAAACAATGGGAAGAAAAAAAAAGGTTCCCTATTAAATAAAATGGCCCCAGTATAGGGTATGCTCTAATTCTATAAGCAGGAGATAGTTCTTTCTCACTAATAGGAATTTCCTCTTGAAAGAAAACCATCAGAAAGCTTTGTCAGTTTCAGACCCCAAAGCTAATATATCCAGTTTGCATCTAACTGGAAGCAGGATACAATTAAAGTGGTGAGCAATTACAAAAATTAATGAAATAGCAGAAAAGATAAAAAAATCCCAAAAAGAGAGATTGAGCAAATTTAGGGTGAAAATAAAACTGATTAGAAATTTAAAATAAAATTCTAAAAATATATTTCAAAATTTAATCCTATAAATTACTTATTCCAAAATGCACCTCACACACTGAAAAAGTAAACTGTAATTAATTTGGCTTTCTTCTATTCCACAAATCCAAGAGTGAACATGTGCCTAAGAACCACAAAGGCAAAACACAACTGCTCTTCCCAAAGAGATTCATCCTCGATTTGAAGAAAAATCTGCAATGGCTGTGAAGGGAGCAGATCTGGTACAAGGTGGGTAGAAATGAGCAGCACGGGGAGGAACAGCCATAAAAGATACTCTCAGAACATTCCAATTATTTTGACTCCTGAACCAATTACTTCATTATTTTTAAAAATGACGATAATCCATACATTTGGGGCTGAAAAGTAAAAATATTATAGAAAATGGGAATCTGTATCTTTAAAAAAGGAAGTTATTGAAAGATTTTAATGACATAAAACTTAACATGTTTGGGAATCAATTAAATAACTGGAAATACTAAACCCATAGAAACAAAAATACCATACACCATAGGAAGAGAACAGAGAGTTACCGCCAGGGATCTGCAGCAGCTGAGAGCTGTGGGCTGTGATGTGCCGCAGGGCTGTGGGATTAGACACAGCTCCTAGAGGGCTGCTGTAAATTATAAACCAGCATATGTGCAAGGGGAAGAAGCAGCCCATTAGTAAATCTTTCAAATATAGATGGTCTCCCAAGAGGTTAGTTTGTACATTATTCACAGAAATAACTTTGGCTGCACAAAGATTTGTGGAGCATTTCAATTGCCCCGAGATAATTAAGAATTTGTTCAGTGAACAAAAATGGAAACCTTAAAATCACAGTAGCTGAACAAATTATTCCAAAATGGCATCATTTATTTGATAGCAAAGTTTGGACAAAAATTAATAGAAGATTCTATTGTGGTCACTTCAACTGTCTGAAGGAATACAAAACAAAGAACCAGAGGACTATTGAGTTGTTAAGTCCCCTTTCAAAGAAGGATATCGAGCTTCCATTAATAATTATAACTCAACATGTACCATATCTGACTGAAATTCAATGCATTTCTTGGCCTGTAACTTATAAAACTTCTCATAATTGATTCCCTATAATCATGGCATTGGTACAATCTGCTAAAATGTTCAATAAGGCAGTTGCACATGGGCTCTAAGCGGCATCCAATTTTCATTTCTGTCCTGTGATTAAGTGGCTAACTCTGGCAAAAATTCTCCTAATTAAATGTGGCTTTGAATAATAAATTCACTATCCTCTAAAATAAGAAGAGTGCTGGATGTATGAAATGAAGAGCGGCCTTCACTTAAACCTACTTCCACCTTAGCTGTATTACTCCTCCTGTTCTTGTGAGGGAAATATTCTTGATGCAGCTTAGAGAGAAGCTACTTTCATCATATATTTAAAGGAGACATAGCAAACTCACACAGCAGAGTATTCTATTATACAAAAGAACAGCTATTCCTTTTGTTAAGAAAAAAATAATTTAAGGAGTGAGGGCAAGCACAAAACTAAAAATTAAATGGGATCAGAAAAGGCAGAGAGCAAAGGGTCAGAAGGGAAGTATTTGTGTTCTAATTTTCTAACCACTTTCTTACTTTTTACCTAATCTTTTTCTCAGGTTTTTTTTTCCTATATAAGAAAAATAATGAATATGCTAACACTATCTAACCAAACCCAAACTTATATTATGCTTACTGGTTATATTAGCAGGACATTCTTCCTTCCTCACAAGGTGTTTTTTTTCCTAACCAGGTTATATTTCAGGATCCAAATGAAATGTCAGTGGGGAAAATTCCCAGGGTCAGAGAGTTCAGATCATTATTCTTCCTCTGATTCTTTTAGTCTTTTAGTGCCAAGAGTGAATTACTTGATCATTTATAGGAACAGCATAAGAATGGAGAATAATCCTGAAGCTCGATATCTAAGCCTAAACCCATATCTTCTATTCATTCCTTGATTCTAATAATAAATCATCCATGATATTGATTTTTAAAAGAGCAACTTGATTACATTTCAGAAATTTCCAAAAGTCACTTGGTCACTCAAATCCAAGGCTAGGGGTCATATTGTTAGCATGGTGGGTCATGAGCTTAGCAAAATCATTATGGCTACATTTTAAAAGCTTCTTGTATAATTAATAAGTTCTTAGAAGGAAAATAGTTCAACAGATCCAGGATTTTTCTAACAAATGCCAATCACAATGATGGAAAAGCATGCTTTCTCCACTTTATTTCAGCTTATGCTGCCTAAATATTCTGTTTTAAATATTGATAAGACTTAGATCAGTTCAAATGGCCCACATTGATTTCTCATAGCTGCAAACATCTTCTCTACTCTTATTACTCAAAAATACATCTGTGTAACCAACCCTGATCGCTCAACTATATTCAAGTCCTATATTTCTAGTTGCCAATTGGACATCACTACTGGCTATTCCATCTCCTCCTGCTCTAGATTCTTTTCCCCAATATTTTAACTTGCCTCTTTGAATTGCTTCTACTTCTAAATTAAATAATATATGAAAGTGAGTAGGACAGTTCTTGGAAGATTAGCCTGTGCTTCCTCAGGGTTAGCTCCTTTTCTCAAACTCCCTATTCCTATTAGTCCCAAGCTTAATATTAAATCACTAGGGGCCCAGTGCACAAAAATTTGTGCACTCGGGGTGGAGGGAGTCCCTCAGCCCGGCCTGTGCCCTCTCACAGTCTGGGACCCCTCAGTGGATGTCCTATGATGGCCCCAGTCTGCCAGGCGCCTTTTGTGTGTGTATGTGTGTGTGTCGCCACTGGGGACCTGCCCCCAGCCGCATCTGAGGCTCGGAGCAGTCCTCCTGTGTGTGTCTACCTGCCGGGGACTTGC
>PVJC01030798.1:0-20981 GCA_004026665.1 Murina feae
TCAAGATGGAAATAATAGCCCTAACTGGTTTGGCTCAGTGAATAGAGAGTCAGTCTGAGGACTGAAAGGTACCAGGTTTGAATCCAGTCAAGGGCATGTACCTTGGTTGTGGGCACATCCCCAGTAGGAGGTGTGCAGGAGGCAGCTGATCAGTGTTTCTCTCTCTTCAATGTTTCTTACTCTCTATACCTCTCCCTTCCTCTCTGTACAAAAATCAATAAAATATATTTTAAAAAGATGGAAATAGTAGATAAAATGTTATGTTTTTGTTAATTACATTTTTAAACAAAGATGTCTAGACAGCTTAGTGTCATCTTCATTACTATATTACTTTACCTAACTATTTCGATGATATCTCATGCCTCCTTATGTGGTCTACTGAACAACAATGAACATAAAATGGTAAAATGCAGTAAGATGGTTAAAGCCAATGATATAGACTCAGTGCCAGTACGTGGTACAGACTGAATTCTAATCCAGCTCTGCCTAAATCTTAACAAATATGAAGGAACTATTAATCAGTGCCCCATGCTCTCACTTTAAAAGTCCTCATTGAATATATCCCAAGAAACCAGAAACATTAACCAGAAAAAATATATGTACCTCTATGTTCATAACAGTGCAACGTATAATAAGATTTGGAAACAGTCCAAGTGCCCATGAGTAGATGAGTGGGTTAAAACCTGTGGTACTTCTGTACAGTGGGATACTAGGCAGCAGTAAAAGAGAACTCTTACCATTTGCAAGAGCATGGATGGGCCTGAGGAGCATTACACTAAGTGAAATAAGCCAATCATAGAAAGATAAGTATCACATGTTCTCACTCATATGTGGAATATAATGAATAACATAAACTGATGTACAAAAAGTGACCCCGAGACAGAAGCATCAAACCTCAGAGGGAATGTAGGCAAGGGTGGGTGGGTAAAGGCATGGGATAGGGGCCAGAATGGGCTGGGAGAGGTCAATGGGGGGAAAAGGGGAGGGATAAAACTTTTAAGAACAAAGCTGTATTTTTTTAAAGAACTAATTTTAAAGTTGAAGAACCTAAAATATAGGAAGCAATAAATTTCTCCAGAATGTGTTGTATTCTAGCTATGCATTGATCCATTAAAATCCTGAAATGTAGAAAGGGTTGTATAGTTTATATTTAGAAATATTTATTTAAATTTATATTAATCTAGGGGTCCGGTGAACAAAAGTTGGTGCACTCCGGGTAGGGGGAGGGAGGGAGTTCCCTGAGCCTCGCCTGTGCCCTCTGGAAGTCTAGGATCCCTTGGGGATGTCCACCTGCTGATTTGCCTTGCCAGTCTGGGTGAGGGGGCTGATGGCTCTTTGCAGGCTTGCTAAGCCCCCCAGTGGGGACCCTCATCCCATGGGGTGTGGCCAACCTGGGTGAGGGGCTGAGGGCCGTTTTCAGGCTGCCCACAGCTCCCACTGACCTAATCAGGTTCTGGGGATTATTTATCTTCTGTAATTGAAACTTTGTTGCCTTGAGCAGAGGCCTAGGCAGACAATGAAGCCTCCTGTTTGCTTCAGCTCCATGGTTTCTATAATTGAAACATTATTGCCTTGAGCAGAGGACCAGCTGGCCTAGGCAAGTAGTTTCCTTCATCGCTGGTGCAATGGAAGCCTCCTGTTTGCTCTAGTTCCATGGCTGCTAATGGCCATCTTGGCTGGGTTAATTTGCATACAGTAGCTCTGATTGGCCGGTGGGCGTGGCTTGAATGGAGGGTGTGGCTTATGTGTATCAGAGTCAGGGTCAATTTGCAATCAGGGGTGGGACCAACAAGGGGGAGGGGCTGTGGGCCAATCTGGGTGGTGGGGCCTATTGGCATTACCAGTTGGGGGGATGGGCTGCAGGAGGTTGGCTGACCAGCCCTGTGCCTATTGGTGTGGAGGGTGCTATCAGGAGTGGGGAGTAAAATCGGGTTGGGCAGCTTGGGGGAGGGAGAGCAGGAGGTTGGCCATCCATCGCTGCTTTTATTGGGGTAAGGGATGAGATCAGGGGCAGGCCAGCAGGGAGGGAGGAGCTGCAGGCCTATTGTAGTGGGGTGGGCTGATTGGGGACAGGTCTGGCCTGGGAGAAGGAAGGAGTCGTTTGGCCATAGGCCCACTCTTGAACAGGGTGGGAGAGTCTAATCAGGGTCAGGTAAGCAGGGGAGAGAGGCTGAGAGTTTGTTTGGCCAGCAAGCCCCATCCTCTGAACAGCCTCTTTGCTGCCCACAGTGGGCATCATAGTAACTGGTTGTTATGGTCCTTATGGCTGTTACAGTTGCTGGCTTTTATATATATGACTATTGTCCCAGCGCACAAAATTCATGTACATTAGAAAGGAATTAATTAGAGGAAATATTTTAATATTGCTACTTGCTCTTTCTCTATAATAGAAGTGTCAGAGATGAAAAAAAATAAGTAAAATGTATATGAAAATCTCCCTCCTGTCAGTCTGGGGCACACCATGGGGCCCAGAGTCAAGTCTCTGCCCACCTGTGCCTTGAAATCGTGTGAGACCCAGACCTGGCTCGCCCTATCCCCATCAAGCCCCACTGGGTGGGAGGTGAGGTCTCAGGTCCCCTGTCAAGTCCCAAGTCCCGATGGGTGGAAGGCACAGCCTCAGGTCCCCCGTCAAGCCCTGCCAGGCAGGGGTTGCAGCCTCAGGTACTTGCTGCTTCCTCAGGTCTCCTTGCCCAGCACCAGGGTGGGGGAGGGTGCACAGCCTCAGGGCACAACCATCATTTGCATATTAGCTCTTTATTATATGGGATTGCTATTGGACCTAATGACAACTGAGAAAAATACAGAATTCTTCATTTAAATTCGTTTTTTTGACATTCTACAATTTTCTTAAGGTGTTTAATCAATGCCCATAAATTTAACTATCAACTTTTAACATATTAACTGTAATAACTATCCCTCTCTTCTACCCGTCAATCATCTACTGAGGTCAAATTAGTACAAATGACTTTTTAATAAAAACTTCTTTTTAGTTGATTTAAAGTGAAAACTCAAAATATCCCAACTATAACTTCTTCAATCACTAATGTCCAAATCCCTAATCTACCTTGGAAGTTAACTAAAATTTCTCACCATTCATCATCATGCTTCCAAGTCACCCAAATTTTTATCCCCATAAGAATCCTTTTATTTCACAGCTTCAACATTTTTTAATGTCACAATAATCTCCTGTGCTCTTTTTTTGGCCTCTTCTCACTGGAATGTATTCTCCACACTTCTTTCAGGAAGCACACACATCCACAGTCTGTCTAGGACACTTGCCTGTTTAAAACTCTTTAAGATAGCCCAGAATCTGAAGTATAAAGTTTAAATTTCTTAGCATGATAAAAAAGCTCTTCATGGCCTGTATCTCTTTTCTAATCAGTTCTCCTTTGCCTTGTGCTCTAATCTCTAGGCACCAGCTTGCCCTTCATACCCCTATTTAGATATGTTACTTTAAGCCACTGCACCTTTGTCACCGAACAGTCATTATCCCACCTTCTCCTCGTACCCATCCTCCCCATTTTAGAACTGTCTCCTCTGCAAGGCATTTCTGGGCCTCTCTTCCCCGCCTCCCATGGAAAGTTACCACTTTCTGCTTTATGATTTCTTAACACTCTACAGCACACGTAGAATATCTTGTTGCAAATTTCATCTTTGCATATTCCTACTAGACTGTGCCTAGCTAGGTGACAGCAGCAGAGTGTGATAGTCATCTTTTATTTTCAACACGTAACAGAGCTAGTTACTTAGGAGTATCTCAAATATATTTGAGAACTAATAAATATGAATAAAAGTGTAAATAAAAACTATCGTATTCCTTTTTTTTTCTTTTTCTTTTTAAAATATTTTTATTGATTTCAAAGAAGAAGGGAGAGAGATAGATCAATGATGACAGAGGATCACTGATCTACAGGCACTGTCCCACACTGGAGATCGAGCCCGCAACCCGGGCATATGCCCTGACTGGCAATCAAACTGTGACATCCTTGATCACAGGTTGACGCTCAGCCACTGATCCATGATGGCCGGGCTCATATTCCTTTTTGACAACAAATCACATCCGAACTCTAAATCGTAGTTTCAGGTTCTTTTGCAGCACAGCCCTAATCTACTCTAGAGAATTGTTCCTGCTGTGACAAAGCGTTCACTAAACCTATACCATGAACAAACCATTTAAATAACAAATATATATTAAACATTTTTTGTGGGAAACGAGTAAAATCGGATCCACCAGGGAGATTGTCAATGGACATAAGGAAACATACTTTGGAACTAGCAAAAATAAAAATGTTTTACGTCGTTGTCGTGGTGTGCCACTCATAAACTATGCAGTGAAATGCGGTACATGTGCAAGTTTTGTGATGTACCCCTGCACAAAGGAAAGTGTTTCAAACGCTACCACACAGTGGTGGGAAAATGCCCGCTTACAAGGTGTTAAGTATGGTATACATCTCTAACTAGTTTATAAATATGCTTGGAAATTTTAAACATTATAGATAATTACATATGATTATAATTTTATAAATAATCACATAATTAGCCCTGACCGGTTTGGCTCAGTGGCTAGAACGTTAGCCTGCATACTGAAGGGTCCCAGGTTCGCTTCTGGTCAAGGGCATGTACCTTAGTTGTGGGCACATCCCCTGTAGGTGTGCAGGAGGCAGCTGATTGATGTTTCTCTCTCATTGATGTTTCTAACTCTCTATTCCTCTCCCTCTCTGTAAAAAATCAATAAAACATATATATTTTAAAAATCACATAATAATATGTAGAGTAATATATTATATATAGAATAATACATCCTAGTATATATTATGAGTATGTAATCATTATTTATAATAATAAAAGCATAATATGCTAATTAGACCAGACAACCAAACAACCTTCTAGACGTCTTTCCACATGACCTTCCAGACAAAGCCTTGGCTGTGAGGTCTGAGCCCCTTGCACAGATATTGTGCATTAGTCCTCTAGTATAATTATATAGGTTTGAATATTACAATTTTCCTTATTGAGATAATCCTGTTATGCAATAAATAATATTTTTCATTTGTAAAGCACATTTATAGTTATAATACCCTTTCATATAAATTATGTTTTTTAACTTTGTGTTTATCAAGACTTAATTATTCCCATTTTGTAGAATATAATATTTAGCTTTAAATGATTGAAATAATTTTTCAAGGTCATAAAGTAAGGCACGAAATAGAACACACCCATTTTTTTCCCAGTGCAATTTTTCTACTAAATCACATTCACAGTAAAAAAAAAAAAAAAAAATGGGAAAAGTACACAATGCTGTGCATAATTGTATTTTGCCACATTCTGCTTATAAATGTGTATGAGAAAATATGAACATTCATTCATTCCAGTTGCGCATTTAGCTGCTGGAAAGTTCTGGTAATGAAAATCTGAAGGAGATGACAAAGGTAATTATGTTGCTTATACAACAGTCATTTCATTTAAAATTCTTCCTGGTTAGCTCTACTGGAGTTTTTCCATTCAGCAACCTCTTGTGACTGTTTACCCCCTGAGCTGTCAAAAATATATCCTAATGTGAAGATAAATTTTTCATCTTATATTTTATCTAAAAATAAAAGCAGCCACCCAAGTTCACCTCGTCCCTGGCAGTGTGAGATGAACATGCATCTCCCTGACAGCCTCGCAGAGCAAGAGGGGAAGTCTTTCCTGGCAAATGACAGTTGTTCAACTAAGGAAGGGAAGGGTGAGAGTCATCGCTAAGTCTCTGATTGGTGTCTTTTAAGCAGGCAGTGTTCTTCCTCTGAGTTTAACCTCCCAGGCAGAAGATATACCACCTTAAGTAGAAAGACCTCTCTTTCATGATACCTATGCATTAGAGGAAAACTCCCACACTGACAGGCAGTATTTTATGTAAAATCCATAATATTTGAATGTGCAGATGATGACCAAGACATTTGGATTCCTCATTAAAATAGTTTTTTTGTTGTTGTGTGTAGTTTTTTTTCTGGGCAGCATAGAACTTACTTGGAAGAGTCATGCAATTTTTTGCTTTAACCTTAGTATTCTAGAAATGACACCTACTCAATGGAAGTCAGACCTATTACCTTGGAATTTAGCAATTTCAACCCATTTGATCCATCCATTTATTCCCCTCTTTAAAAATTATGTATATTCTGTGTGTCAATCATTAGGAGGGACACAGAAGAGCTAGGGGGGAAAATGAGTAATGGGCTGAATATATGAGAGAACTTTCTGGAAGAGGCAATGCTTTTGCTGATCATTAAAAATGAAAAACAGATCAATAGTCCAAGCAGAAGAACCAGTATGTGATTAGAAGTAAAGGCAAGATAGTACCTGAGACACCCACAAGGAACTGTAAGTTCAGTAATACAGAGCTAAGTGAGAATTCATGGGGATGGAGAAAAGAAAACTGGTTTCAGATATCGTAAAGAGGTAGAGTTGGTAGGACTCAGGGATTACTAGTATGTGCTGGGGGTAGTCTGACTTGACTAATGTGCTATTTCCTCGCATGGAAAAATGCAAGAGAAGGGGGGTGGGCAGAGAGAGTGGGGAGGAAGAAGCAGCTTGCTGGGGAAAGGAGCTAAGTTAGCACAACCTATGAAATAACTAATGGGGATTGCAAAACAGCAATTATTCAGTCATGTCCACACAAATATGTGGATTGGAATTTTAGATTGGTAATTAATGGCAAAAATATTTTAAGTGGAAATTCTAATTTTGAATCTTTTAATTTAGTTTTTAAAAACCTTGGTACTAATATGTTTCTAATTTATGTAAAACAGCGTGTTCTGCCTCATCTCTATCCATGCCTTTGTTTCCACTCCCAGAAGCAAACTTCACTCTATAGAATTCTTTTCTTCTATTTGCTTTCATATTTATTCTAAACATACTCTACAACCATATATTGATTCCCTCCCAGTTTTAGGTATTAATGTTCACTTCCTATTATGGAAGCTAAGGATTTTCCTCTTTTACATTTTCCCTGATCATCTTCTTAATAGAGTTATGATTCAGTTCTATTATAAAAATAACCAGAGTATTTTTTACTATAACTATGAAAATATTACTCACAGATAAGCTATATAATGTGCTGTGCTTGTGTTTCCTTTTGTGTACAACTCTGTTTTCTCCATGGAGGTAATTACTGCCAATTTTTCTATTTGCTTAGTTTTCTGTGTATGTAGCACCAATTCAGTGGCAGATAATCTGCCAGAAGGGTAAATATTCTCGCAATATTTCAAATAGTTCAGGTAAATCTATCAGTTTACTGTTTTTCTTGTGGAGATCACTGTGAAAATCTTGTCTTTCTATTTCAATCTGAGTCCATTACCGCCTGGCCTCCTGCAGCTGTCAAGCCGGGAACTTCCCTAAAGCATCCTCTCTGAGAATAGTGGTCCTCTACTACCTTTATGCCATGACCTCTGTTATGGATTGAATTGTATTCCCTCGAAATTCATATCCTGAAGTCCTAACGTCCAGTACCTCAGAATGTGTGACTGTATTTAGAGGGAACATCTCTAAAGAGGTAACTAAATTAAACTAAGGCTGTTAAAGTGTGCCCAATTCATTCTGGCTGGTGTTCTCATAAAAAGAGGATATTATTATTTTGTTAAACATATTTTTACTTCAGAGAAGAAAGGAGAGAGAGAGAAAAAAAGATCAATGATGAGAGAGAATCATTGACTGACTGACTTCTGCATATCCTCCACTGAGGATTGAACCCACAACCTGGGCATGTGCCCTGACTGGGAATTGAACTGTGACCTCCTGGTTCATAGGTCAGTGCTCAACCACTGAGCAATACTGGCTGACAAGAAGAAAGTATTATGTCACAGAGAGAGGTAGACCAGGGGTGCACATGCACAGTGAACAGTCAGCAAGAGACAGGAATCATCACTCCCATTGTAAATTTAAGGAAACAGAAACTTCTGCAATTAGGTAAACTTGCCCTGAGTCTTGTAGTCAGTAGGTTTTAGAGCCAAGATTTTAATTAAAATTTGTCTGATTACAAAGTTTTTACTTTAGTTATATAATTAGCACATTAATTTTAGCCAAATTGATATACCAAAAAATAATTTTTCTAATAATGTCTTTATTTATTGTAATAATAATCTTATCAAATATATTTTTCTTCCAAGGTGGTGCAAGAGTACATTTCTGCAGAGGAAACATTACTGAGTATAGTTTTTATACCAAACATTCCAAAAATTAGATTTACTCTGAATTCATGTGATAATTTTAAAATGAAAATGGTTAGATAACACTTTTGGAGCATTCTTCATAGGACCTGATCAACAGCTATCATTCACAACTTATAGTTAATCAACATTTATTAATTTCAGATGCTGTGTTTTGTTTTTTTTCCTAGGAGCCTAAAAGAGTTAGAAATTTACTGGATTGAAAATGACTTTGAAACAAATTGGGACTCTCTTTTGTAAGGGCTTGTCACATCACTGGTCTGTTTTAAAAATCAATGAGAAGTGTATTAGTATATACTATATATGTACATATATACTGTATATATATATATATATATATATATATATACACACACACACACTCTTCATCAAGTACTTATGCAGTGCTTTAATAGGACAAAATAGGTATATGAAATAAAAACATGCACTTTATTTGAGCTTATGGAAAAAGGAAGGAAGTCAAAGGGAAAAAAAGTTAATCTAATATGACAAATTAATCATTTTCATATCAATAGGACATGCATTGGGCAAACATAAGATTTTCTGTGGTTATGTTCTTTAATTCCTAATGTTTAAACTAGATCAAAGAAAAAATTTTTCACTAGTAAGCTGTTGGCCAAACATAAACATGCAACTTCTGCTTATTAGGCAGTAAATGTTATTAATACACACACACACACACACACACACACACACACACACACACACACACACCGGAGGTCCGGTGCATGAAATTCGTGCATGGGGGGTATGTCTCTCAGCCCAGCCTGCACCCTCTCTAATCTGGGACAACCCTCTCACAATCCAGGACTGCTGGCTCCCAACTGCTTGCCTGCCTACCTGCCTGATTGCCCCTAACTGCTTCTACCTGCCAACCTGATCACCCCTAACCACTCCCCTGCCAGCCTGATCAATGCCTAACTGCTCCCTTGCTGGCCCGATTGCCCCTAACTGCCCTCCCCCGCAGGGCTGTGTCCCCCCAACTTCCCTCCCCTGCTGGCCATCTCGTGTCTATATGGGGGCAGCCTACTTTGACCACATGGGAGCGACATGATCAATTTGCATATTACCTCTTTATTAGATAGACTATATATGTATATATGTATATCTAATCTAATAAAAGTGTAATATGGAAATTGATCATTTCTATAGGATGCCTAAGCCACGCCCACCAGCCAAGCCATGCCCACCAGCCAATCAGAGCGGCTGTATGCAAATTAACCCAGCCAAGATGGAGGCTAATAGCCAGGAGCAAGCAGCAGCAGGTGCGGTTGGCGGACAGTGGGGGCAGGGGCGGGGCAGGCATCAGGAGTAGCAGCAGTGGCGCTGGAGGCGGGACAGGCATCGGGAGCAGTGGCAGCAGTGACGGGGGGCATCAGGAGCAGCGGCAGTAGTGACGGGGGAGGGGCAGGCATCAGGAGTAGTCGTGGCGGGGGAGGGGTGGGCATCGGGAGCAGTAGTAGCGTGGAGGCAGGGGAGGGGTGGGCATTGGGTTAGCAGTGGCAGCAGTGGCGGGGCAAGTGGCGCCAGATGCCACTGAGGGTCCGGGGTCTCCCATCGGGGTCTGGGGAGGCAGGGCAGGAAGCGCCAGAAGCCTCCAGGGGGGCTCCCAGATCAGGAATGGGGAAGGCTGGGTAGGCAGCATCATGCACCACTGCAGGGTGCCGGCCTCTGATCTGCATCTCAGGGAGGCGGAGCAGGCAGTGCCAGACACCACCCATTGGGTCCAGGCCCCAGATCGGCAACAGGGGACACGGGGTGGGAAGGCCAGACACCTCCCACAGAGTCCACTGCCGGTGGGGGCCTCCCATCGGGGACCCAGGGAGGTGGAGCAGGCAGCACCAGGTGCCACTGCAGGGTCCAGGCTTCTGATCTGGGACCCAGGGAGGCGGAGCAGGCAGCACCAGGTGCCACTGCAGGGTTCAGGCCAGAGATCAGGGATGGGGGAGGCAGAGCAGGCAGCGCCAGATGCTGCCTCCAGGGTTCAGGTCCTGATCAGGGACCCAGGGAGGTGGGCGGGCAATGCCAGACACCACTCAGGGAGGCAAACTGTGAAACACATGCCCTTAACGAAATTCAGGAGGTATTCACATTACAATGAATGAAATGTTCACATTTCAAACTTCTGGACTGTCCTTTATTAATGAATACAAATACATGTAATGAATCATATAGCAACAACGGGCAGAAGTTTTGATAAATTCTCTGAATTATGAACAGTTGGCAGCCTTTCACACTATAACTTCAGCCATCAAAGATCAATCTGTATACCCCAAACGCTTTTTCTTGGATGGTCCAGATGGTAGTGGAAAAACATATCCTTATAAAGTTTTAATACATTATATTAAAGGTCGTGGTGGTACTGTTTTACTCACAGCATCTACAGGAATTGCTGCAAATTTACTTCTTGGTGGAAGAACCTTTCATTCCTAATATAAATGACCAATTCTATTAAATGAAACTTCAATTTCTAGACTCAATATAAAGAGTAAAGTTGCTAAAACCATTAAAAGACCCAACTTCTTATTAATGAATGCACCATGGCATCCACTCATGCTATAAATTCTATAGGCAGATTAGTAAGAGAAATTATGAATTTGAATGTTGCATTTGGTGGGAAAGTTCTCCTTCTCAGAGGGGATTTTCAACAATGTCTCAGTATTGTACTGCATGCTATGCATGCGATCGGCCATAGTACAAACAAGTTTAAAGTACTGTGATGTTTGGGGATGTTTCAGAAAGTTGTCTCTTAAAACAAACATGAGATCAGAGGATTCTGCTTATAGTGGATGGTTAGTAAAACCTGGAGGTGGCAAACTTGATAGCAGTTTTCATTTAAGAATGGATATTATTGAAATTCCCTGTGAAATGATTTGTAATGGATCTATTATTGAAGCCATGTTTGGAAATAGTATATTTATAGATAATATTAAAAATATATCCAAGCTTGCAATTCTTTATCCAAAAAAATGAGCATGTTCAAAAATTAAATGAAGAAATTTTGGATACACTTGATGGAGATTTTCACACATATTTGAGTGATGATTTGGTTGACTCAACAGATGATGCTGAAAAGGAAATTTTCCCATCGAATTTCTTAATAGTATTACTCCTTCAGGAATGTCGTGTCATATATTAAAATTGAAAGTGGGTCAATCATCATGCTATTGAGAAATCTTAATAGTACCAGATTTATTGTCAAAAGATTACAACCTAACATTATCGAAGCTGAAATATTAACCGGATCTGCAGAGGGAGAGGTTGTTCTGATTCCAAGAATTGATTTGTCTCCATCTGACACTGGACTCCCATTTAAATTAATTTGATGACAGTTTCCTGTGATGCCAGCCTTTGCAATGACTATTAATATATCAGAAGGACAAACTCTACACAGAGTAGGAATATTCCTACCTGAACCCGTTTTCACACATGGTCAGTTATATGTTGCTTTCTCTCGAGTTTGAAGAGCGTGTGATGTTAAAGTTGTAAATACTTTATCCCAAGGGAAATTGGTCAAGCACTCTGAAAGTGTTTTCACTCTTAATGTGGTATATAGGGAGATATTAGAATAAGTTTAATCACTTTATCAGTCATTATTTGCATCAATGTTGTTTTTATATCATGAGTTTGTTGTTATACCATTTTATTAGTTTGTTTATTAATAAAATTATGTATTATTTTCATATACATTGTACAGATTTCTTTTTATCTCTCACACTTTTATTATAGAGAAAGGGCAAATAGCAATATTAAAATATTTCCTCTAATTAATTCCCTTTTAATGTGCACAAATTCCATGCACCGGGCCACTAGTATGTATATATGTATGTATGTATGTAAATGACATTACAGAACTTATGTCCCAATTGTGCTGTAACTAGAAGTGGCCTCATAGTTATATCTTTCTATCCTTCTGACCCCAGAGCCTCCAGTGCACTGCTAGTGGCCACTCCTGACTCTGTCCTGTTCTCACCCCTCTAAGAAATCCGTGCTTCTTGGAGGATGACTGATTTTAGGGGCCAGGCCTGAAACCATCCAGAGAGTGCTGATCATCCTCTTGAAGACACCAAAAATTTCAGAGGCAAGGCTGAAAAGAAGCAATATTCAACTTAAACTAGCTGTTAGTGATCAAATTTGATCATTTGAGGAGTAAACTACTAAAAGTTGGTTTGGCTCAGTGGATAGAGCATTGGACTGTGGTCTGAAGGGTCCAGGTTCCATTCTGGTCAAGTTCACATACCCAGGTTGCGGGTTTGATTCCCAGTGGGGGCGCGTGAGGGAGGTGGTAGATTAGCGATTCTCTCATCATTGATGTATTTATCTCTCTCTCCCTTTCCCTTCCTCTCTGAAATCTATAAGAATATATTTTTTTAAAAAAGAAAGCATTTTATATAACATGGGATTTTCAATAGGAAATAGTAAATTCTAGGCATATGTTAATTTTTATTTACTTAATTTTTACTTATTAGCATATTACATACATTAGTTTATTTAGTGTATAATATGTCCTAGGCTGTTCTAAGTGCGTTACAAACATGGATTTATTTAATCTTTCTAACAATCTAGTAAGGCAGACATTTTCATTGTCTCCATTTTACAAGTGAGGGTGCTAGAGTAGAGAAATCAAGAAAATGAAAGTCTACACTAAAGCTAGATTCTCACAGAAGTTCTTGGAATTTAACTGGTGACATAATCTCCTAAGTGGAAATGGCATGATCAACCAATCCTAAGGAGCCATATTTACATGGACATGATCCACTAAGAGAGTGCCTCTAGCATAACAATGAATAATTTGAGACCTGACCGAAGTCATATAGCTAGTAAATGGCAGAGGTGAACCAGGCAGTTGACCTTCAAATCTTAATGTCACAAGGAAAGACACCTCTCTCTCTCCCTCTCTCTCTCTGTTCCCCAGAACTCAATGATTTCTATGATTCTTTTGGCCTAGAATTATTAATCTCCAAGTGTCACTGCTCAGATGCCTCTTTGCTTATAGACCATTCCATGCCCAAGCCTATGTTGGCTTATTTCCCTCTCATTTATAGCCACATAACTAGTTTAAGCTAAAAAATACTTGATGATGGAGATATGGATTAATAAGAGTAGAAAATCCTGTTGTAATTAAAACCTATAGACTTGGGCCTGGCTGGTGTGGCTCAGTGACTGAGGGATGACTTGTGAACCAGGAGGTCATGATTTGATTCCTGGTCATTGGTTATGGCTGGATTTCAGCCTAGATCCCTAGCAGGGATGTGTAGAAGCCAACCAATCAGTGATTCTCTCTCATTATTGATGTTTCTCTCTCTCCCTCTCCAATCCTCTCTGAAATAAATAAATAAATAGATAAATAAATAAATAAATAAATAAATATTTTAAAAATCTATAGACTGGGGGTGGTGAAAACAATACAATATACAGATTATGTAGTATATAATTGCACACCTGAAACCTATATAATTTTATTAACCAATGTCACCCCAATTCAATTAAAACCTTTTTATTGGCTAGAAAGAAATGTTATTTTCTCATTTATGTTTTTCTAGTCAATGAAAATGAATCATCAGAATTAGATCAAGGTAAAGACTGGGTCAAAAAAAATAAAAAATAAGAAATCTTTAGAAAATATGTGATAAGCCCTAACTTGGTTGGCTCAGTGGATAGGGCATCAGCCTCCAGACAGAAAGGTCCCAGGTTCGATTCTGGTCAAGGGCATGTACCTTGGTTGTAGGCACAGCCCCAGCAGGAGGTATGAAGAAGGCAGATGATCGATGTTTCTCTCTCATCAATGTTTCTAACTCTCTATCCCTCTCCCTTCCTCTCTATAAAAAAGAAATCAATAAAATATATTTTAAAAAAAGAAAAAGAAAATATGTGATGAGTCTACTTTCAACACCAATCCCAATCCCTTGTTACTAAGTGTTGTACAAATCTGCGAAACAAGCAATCAGTAAAAGATACCTTTTCTCTTTATATCAAGTTCTACTCAATGGGGTTTGATGAAACCTTTTGAATCAGATAGAATTTATAAAAATGAATGTTTAGATAAGCATTTCTTTTTATACTTAATACATGCTGACTTATTTAGACCACTGCTTTCAGACTGACTTTTGATGATAAATAAAAATCTGTGTCAGTGTGTTGGATTCTTACATAGCTTATTGGGATTTATTGGTAACATAATCTCTCGTGTGTAAATAATACAGATCAATTCTAAGAAGCCACACTTATGAGGGCATTGGTTTGTAAGAGAGCTTACCCTAGTTTACCAGGGCTAATATTTTATAAAGAGTAAGCTGATGCATTTTGATTTCCCTCATTAAGTAAGGAATTGATTTAGGTCTCCTATCTCTAAAGATATATCTCCAGGATTAATTATCATTCAAGAACAAGGGGGTGAGGTTGGGGGATAAAAATGTAAGCTCTTTTCCAAGATAATACTTTCAAGGCTGGCTTTGGTGGTGAGATAATTGGCTGACTAAACGGGAAGACCCAGAACAGAGGGTTCTTCTACAGCGTGTAACTAATACCTTAGATGCAAGGCTTGTTATTGAAGAAATGCGTAGGTGGTCTTTCTCCAGTGCTAGTAGGAGTCAGGGCCTTAAAATATCTCGAGAAAAGTAATTTTCTTAGACTCGCATGGGAGGATGAGTGATTTTTGTTTGTGTAGAATTAGTCCCAGTTCCTTCAGTCCTGGAAGACACACAGCTGGGGTTTCAGCAGAGCTAGAAACCAAGCCACTGTCCAAAGTGTCTGCACCATGGCGGAGCTGGGTCTGGTTTAGTGTTAGGCTAGTTTCAGTTCATTTGTCCATTGTATGTGGGGTCCACATGGCTGTGGGCTATGTGGGCAATGCAGGGGCGCCACAAGAGGGTGTCCCCTGCAAAAGGAATCCCAAGAGTAACCAAGCCAGTCAAGAGCAACAAGAAAGTGAATTCTTTTGTTTAGGAAGTTAAGTATCTCAAATCTTCCTGTGCTTATTAGTGGCCACACCTGATCTGGCCAATTATCTGTTTCTGGGTGTTATTGACAGGAAAGCACCTTACATATTTCACTCAGAGTTTACTGGAAATGCCTACAATATTTGGCCTTCCCTTTGCTCCTTTACATTTATTTATAACTGGGTTTATTACAATGGCATCAAATAGGAGATTTTTAAAAAACATGTATTTTATTGATTTTTTTTTACAGGGAGGAAGGGAGCAGGATAGAGAGTTAGAAACATCGATCAGCTGCCTCCTGCACACTCCCTCCTGGGTGTGTGCCCGCAACCAAAGTACATGCCCTTGATTGGAATTGAACCTGGGACCCTGGGACCCTTCAGTGCACAGGCTGACGCTCTATCCACTGAGCCAAACCTCTCAGGGCCAAATAGGAGATATTTAAAGGAAAGTCTGTGACTTCTGGCCCTGGAAAGTTGTGGGAGAAGAAAGCAAACTAAAGAGGAACACAACAGGCAAGGGAATTTTACCACCCTCGTGGGTGTCTGAAAGATAGCTTTAAATATTAAGTTTACTTGGAGTGGTGTGAAGCAGAGATAGAAAGGTTAAGAGAAATGACATTTTAAAAAAATGACTTAGATGCGGTTAGCACTTCTTCCTGACTGAGAAGTTCCTGTGTATGACCTCTGTCTATGAGGCCTGAACAGACAGCTAGGAGTCCATGCTGCAGATGTGTGATGACCATCCTTTCAAAGATCGAGACCTTGCTAAAGAATCATGAGTCCTTTGAGGAAGCCCCAGCCCTTCATCAGGGTTCCACAGATCCTTGCCACTCAAAAACCAACAGGCTGCATTATAATAACACACAGTGCAACAGCCTTCTCTGACTTAAAAATTCTCAGCAACTCTCACCCGGGGGCCATTTCACTTCCAACAGTGCCGCCCTACTCAGGGCAACTCCACTGGTGGCAACTGAGATGCTGAGAAGCTGAGCAGGGGTCCTGGCTGACTCAGGGGGCAGGGGAGGAAAGATTGGAGTATAAGCCTTGCTAAGTGTGCACAACTGAAAAGGCCTCCTAGTCCTTCAGTACAAGCGCATGCAAATAAACAGCCCTCACAGGGATTATAATTAGAGCCTCAAGATACTGCTGCAAGTTTTCATATGCAATCTGACATTTAATTCAAAATAATCATGTATTTTAGAAGGTGGAGCTTGACGGAAAGCCGAGAGATAAAAATATAAAAGAGAAGCAAAACCCCCTTCCCATTTGCCCACCTCTGATCCCCTTCCCCTGCTTTATGTCTTCACCTTTCAGTATACTATATAATCAAGTATTTATTGTGTTTATGGTCTATCTGTCTAACTAAGCTTCCTTAAGACATGGACTTGTATCTGTTTTATTCAGTGTTGCCTGACACACGATAAGTGCTCGAGAAATTTTGTTGAGCCTGGCCAGTGTTGCTCAGTGGTTGAGCATTGTCCCAGGTAACAAGAGGTTACTGGTTTGATTCCCCATCAGGACACATGCCCAGGTTGTGGGCTCGATCCCCAGTAGGGGGCATGCAGGAAGCAGTCGATCGATGCTGAGGTTTCTATCTTTCTCTCTCTCTTCCTTTCTTTCTCTCTTTCTCTCTCTCTCTCTCAATCTCTCTCTCTCTCTCTCAAATCAATAAAAACATTTTTAACAGAGAGAGACATTTTGTTGAATAAAAGGAGTCAAGTTAATTTGCAAACCAAATAATTGCTGTGACATTTTGGAGATGGAAACTATTACTTTAGGCTGATGGATAAAAGAAAAACTTTATGAAAAATATTCATGAAAATCAAGAGTATTTTAGGTGAAAACATAAAAAGAAGACAAGGAGAAGGAGGTGTGGAGGAAGGGAAAAGAGCAAATACATAAAATTTTGGTCACAGAAAGAATAAATCTGTTTGCCTCTAATGTATATTAGTGTAGGGAAAATAAAAATAGGTGATGCAGATTAAGGAAAATGGTAGAGAGTGAAGAATTATAAAATTCAATGATATAATATTTTATCCAGTATAATGATTCTGTCAATATTCAGAAACTTGAGAAATTATCATTGTAGATAACTAGAGGCCCAGTACACAAATTCGTGCACAGGTGGGGTTCGGCTGGCCCACCCTGATTGCGACTGATCAGGGAGGGCTGGCAGCAGTGAGGGGATGCAGGAGGTTGCCACAATTGGGGTGGGAGGGACTGGTGGGGGGAAGGGGCCACAGGCAATTGACCAGCCAGCCAGCCCTGCCCCTTGGTCAAACTCCCAGTCGAACTCCAGGTCGAACTCCCAGTCAAGGGGACAATTTGCATATTAGCCTTTTATTATATAGAATGATAATAAGTAACATGAGTTTTTGTATATCTCAGTGAGTTTAACCAAATCAAGGTCAACACTATTATGTATTGTTATTTAAGGGAATTGAACTGTATGGAAGAGTTTATGTGGTAGGGATGAAATAAGTTACAGAATGTCTCATACTCAGAATTAATTGAACCCATACTGAACTTGATTTAAGGAAAAATTTGAAGCTTTAAATCATTTACAAAGGTTAAAATAAAACTTTTGAAAAGTTGGACTCAAAAGGAAATACTTTTTTAAAAAGTTTTTTGGAGGAAGGACAATTTTGTTAAGGTATGGAATATGTTGTAAATAAAACTATTTTTAATGTACAAATTATAAATATTTAAGATTTCTGAGGAAAGTTGTAAAACCAACTATCATGTATTAGAGCAAAGATTAATCAAAAATAGATTTTTTTCCTTATTTCAAAAATAGATTTTTGGTTCTAACTCTTAGATTCCATTATTGGGTTAGTCATTTATGTACATGCTGTTTCTAGAACAAATATTCTTACAATGTTTGCATCAAGAAAAGATTTAAAATTTTATAAGAAAAGGTTACAGACACATATTTTTTAGTTTGCTCTTTTTCAATTTTTTTTGAAGGCTTTATGGGTAAAAATTAAAATATCCCTTCCCCTCCTCATTTTTAGAAATAAGAAACATTTCTAGAAGAACTCAGAAGGAACAGTGGCTGGGAAATTGAGGGCATGAGGGGGACTTCTCACTGTAAAAATTTTAAAACCTGTTCTAAATTTTCACCATGTTCGTATATTTTAGAACACTTTAAAAATATGCTGAAGAAATGATACACAGAGATCACAAAATAGAGCGTTGTAAAAATAAACAAGATCTGGCTGCTGATTCTTTTTCTCCTTTTTACCCATAAAATTATGGGAAAGAGAATTTTCCCATAAAATTAAATTTTATTTTTGGAATACACACACACACACACACACACACACACACCCGCATATCTATATATAAAATTTAATTTTCAGAAATGCAAAGGACTGAGTGAGATTCAACTATTATCTTAAAATCTCAGGCTTAAATAGGTTTGATTTGTGAGTTCAACTAAATGTCAACAGAGCTGAAATTTTAATGCATCCTTGTTTATAGTCAAGCACAACCTTTTCAAACACAAGGCTACACAGATCAAACAGGAAGGCTAAAGAACAATCTAGAAAGTTCCAGTTCTGTTGGCTTCTAGGTTCAGCACAAATTTCTGCCTTTCTTTTCCAAATTTAATGTAGACACACCATAGTCATTTCTCAGATGAAAACTTATTTTTCACTCATTTATATTGAGGAATTCATGTAGGCCTTGACCACCAGGGGTTGGTCGAGGCATTTAGAACTCAGCTTGCATTCAGGCCTGAAGCTGAGATTTGCCATATTTTTATAATCTAACTAGAGGCCTGGTGCATGAAATTCATGCACAGAGGGGGCAGGTTTCCTCAGTTCACCCTGTATCAACTCCAGTCGGGGACCTTTCAAGGGATGTCCATCCCTCTCACAATTTGGGACCGCTGGCTCCTAACCACTCACCTGCCTGCCTGCCTGATTGCCCCTAACCCCTCTGCCTGCCTACTTAATTGCCCCTAACCTCTCTGCCTGCCTGCCTGATTGCCCCTAACTGCCTCTGCCTGCCTGCCTGATCACTCCTAACTGCCCTCCCCTGCCAGCCTGATCTTGCTCCCAACTGCCCTCTCCTGCAGGCCTGATCTCACCCCCAACTGACCTCTTCTGCCAGCCAATTTGGTTCTGATTGGTCAGTTTCTATGCTAGTCAGCATCTCTGGGCCTATCAACAGGGCCTGATCAGAAAGGTGGGGCTGATCAGCAGCCCTGGTGGAGTCCTGGAGAGAAATGGATCTGCGACTGTAGGCTAGGCTGGGAGAGATAGAGAGGCAAGTTCTGATCAACGGTTTCCACAGAGGCTATGGATCAGACCCTGCCTCTCTCTCTGCAGGCCTCTCTCCAGGCCGGATCTGTAGCACTGTAGGCAGTCAGTGTGGGTCACCATGGCAACCCAGCACTAACTTCCAGTCTGCTCTGCCTTTGGTGTAATGACCCTGGCTCTTTATTATATATATTGTGGATGCTAAGTGGTTGCTAAGCCATAGTCAAATTAATAACATACGTACTATTCAAACTATAATAACAATTTTTGGTGTCTTGTTGAAGTAATAAAAGGGAGAGTGTAACAAGGAAAGTGTATCAGGGATTACACTTTGAGAGCTAATTGAGTTTTAGTGACAATTCTCCTATGGATACAGAAAAATTGCAAGAAAAGCAAAATATGTACCAAATCACTTTTTACAATTTAAAAGTTTTATTCTAGGAAGATTTCTGCAGAACTCAATGACCATGAAAAGTTGACATGGACTCTAATTAATTATTCATCAGGAAATATCCCTGGGAGAAATAAGCAAAAGTCCAATTGCAAACATACAGAAAACGAAAGATATGCTAATTCTATCAGAATTGTTTGACTTCCTCCTAGGAGATAAAATTAAACCTGGTAGATATGAAGTTTAAAATTCACCATAATAGCTTGGATTTGGGAGGGGGGGGTGATGGTCATTGCTTTCTAAATTTCTCTGCTTTTTCTGCATAGAAAAGATTTATTCTGTTTTTAAGCAAAATGCTTAATATTGTATTTAAAATAAGCTAACTTTGGGAGAGGGTTAGGTAACTGATTCTGCTTAGTAGGCTTTTCCTTCTCAACCTTTTCTTTTTATTACAAACAATGAATAAAAAAAAAATTACACCGGATAAACAAGATGGCGGCATAAGGTAAACACCGTAAATGCAGCCGTGAACAACTATTTCAGAAAAACCACAAAAAGAACACACGGACACCACTCGCACCCACAGGAAGGCTGGCTGAGTGAAAATCCTACAACTAGAAAAGACACTGAGACTCGGGGGAGCGGCGGAAGCAAAGTACAGAGGTATGGAGGCGCGCACACCGGGCTCGGGGAGAGGGCTGGCGCCAGAGGACGCGGTTCTTTTCCAAAACGGAGAGAGCCGCAAGTTCCCAGCGGCTCTGAACTCCAATTCCAGGTGAGTTTCTGAGGACCCAGACACCTGGAGAAGGGGGACTGACTGGCACCGGGAGGAAATCCAAAGCGGGTTTCTCTCAGCGTTGCTTGCAGCAATTATCGTGGGACACAGAGACCTGGTGTCTCTCAGTGCAGGGCTGAGAAGCACCATAGCTATTTGCTCCACCCTGCCCTGCAGACTACCCGAGGCCCCGCCCCTCCCAAGCTGCGCCAGAGGCTTTTGCATATAAAAGACTGAGTAGCCTAAGGCAAAGGCTTAATCAACATCTCCTTAAAGATACAGGAGCCAGCCCCACCCAGTGGCCAGAGTGGGACTAACCTAAACAAAACAGATCCACAAGGAACACACTCGGGGCAGATGCAGTGAGCATAAAAGCCCCACTGAAACAACTCTTGCCCCATAAGGGTGT
>PVJC01030799.1:0-13897 GCA_004026665.1 Murina feae
TTCCTTCCTTCTCTTCTCAGTCTTATTTCAGAACAGTTAGGTTTCTGGAAAAGTTGCAAAGACAGTGCATGGAGTCCCATAAAGCCGGGCTCCCAGGCCTCCCTGCACCCACAGAGCAGGTCACAGCCCCCGGGCCAACACGGACGCCTTGCTACCAGCCGCACCCGCACTTGGTTTTCTGTAGTTTTAACCTTTGCTCCTTTTCTGCACCAGAGTCTCACAGGACCCACGGATGGCCTCGGTCTCTGCAGGCCCCTCAGGCCATGGCTGCCTCTCCCTGCCCCGGTTCGGGGTGACCTTGACGGCGCCGAGGGCCGGGCGGGGAGCGTGCAGACTGACCTCCGCTGGGGTCTGTGTGACGTTTCTCTCCCTGTTACCTGGCCTCCTGGGTTTGGGGGAGGAAAACCACGAAGGCAAAGTGCGCTTCTCATCGGTCAGGCCAAGGGTCATGCTTCTAACGTGACTCATGGTGAAGTGCCCTTGGTCGCCTGGCTCAGGGGAGTTCTCCAGGTGTCTCCACGGCAGAGTTTCTAGAAGCAGGTTTCTACATACAGGATCATCCCTGTGAATCGTAAACGCGTCGCTTTTTCTCTCCTGTGTCTTTGCCTTTCATGGCAGCCTCGTGTGGCCTTGTACCAGCGTCTCTGGTGCGACGGGAAAGGCCGCGGCACAGCCTCCCAGCCTGGCGTGCGACGCGGCGCCTGTGGCGGTTCCAGACTCCTTATCAGGGTCAGGGAGTGTCCTTCTGTTTCTATTTTGCTGAGAGTTTTTTAAAAATCATAAATGGGTGTCAGATTTTGTCACTTTTTTTCTGTATCATTGAGAAGATCATGTGTATTTTTCTGTTTCTTCTTTCAAGTTGATTTTTACTAAATATATTTTTGTTGATTTTTAGAGAAGAAGGGAGAGGGTGGCTCAGCGGATGGGGCGTCGGCTTGCGGACCGAAGGGTCCCGGCTTTGATTCTGGTCAAGAGCATGTACCTCGGTTGCAGGCCCCTCCCCAGCCCGGCCCTGGTCGGTACGTGTGCAGGAGGCAAACCATCGATGTGTTTCTCTCACACAGATGTTTCTCTCTGTCTTTCCCTCTCTCTTCCACTCTCTCTAAAAACAGATCAATGGGAAAATGTCCTCAGGTGAGGATTAAAAAAATAATAATAAATAAATTTCACTAAAAGCCTCCAGGGGCCTCTCTGTGGCAGCTGGGCTTATCCTCGGCATGGCTGCCTCCACCGGGGCCTCGGCCTCCCCTCACGCTTGGGTCCACTCAGGCCTCTGTGCTGCGCCCCGTCCAGGAAGGGCCCCCCCACAGGAAGCAGTGCCTGCAGGGCCCCGGCCGGGCTGCCTGTGGTCCGAAGTCGACGCACGGCGGCTCCATGTTTTCCTTCCTGTTTCCAGCTGCTATGCCTGGCGGGCAATTCCGTCTCTTTATGGCCAGAGCGGATGTCGCTCTGTACCCCGTTGTACACAGTGACATACGTTTACACATAAAGGAAATGACTGATCTGAGGTGTGTTTTTTTTATCAACATGTTAGTGACATAGTTCCACATAAAGACAGTCAATTAATCACAGGCCACAAAATAGTATTGGGGTCAGTGACAAATCGCATACACACGTGGGGGATCCATAGATGGTAATGAAGCTGAAGCATGCTTCTCGCCTCAGGACATCGCCGCCACGTCGGCCGCAGTCACGGGTGGGGTAAGGAACGCCTCGCGCGGATCCTCGCCATCTCCCGGCGCCCGCTCGGCGCAGGCCGCTCAGGTCGGGCCCGGGAACCGAAGGGGAAACACACCCAGACGCATCTCTTTGGCACAAGGACGACTGTAGGTGGTTAATAGTCAGAAGCCGCTCTGGACACCAAGCACCAGCTTTCCTCTGCACAGGACCCTCCGGTGAGGGACACGCCGCCCGCCAGCGCCCCGCCCGGCAGGAAGAGCATGACCTCACCCTGCCCGCGCTTCTCCCTGCGGAAGGAAGACTGAGATCTGCAGGACGACCTGGCCTCGCTGATGGCGCTTCTCCGGGCTCCCCCTCCACCCCCCCCATAGCTGACTCCCCAGGTCCAGCACCTTCCTCTTCTGCAGCGGAAGCTGGCACTTAGCGGGGGGCTTCAGCCGTTTGGGCGAGTTTCTGTTGGCTGGGTCTGTCCCAGCCATTCCTAGCTCCAGGAGTACGTGTTACTTAGCTGTTGTTTTTTTCTAAAAAAATCCTCATCTGAGGATATGTTTCCATTGATTTAAAAAAGATATTTTGTTAATGATTTTGGAGAGGGAGAGAGAGAGAGAGAAACATCAATGATGAGAGAGAATCATTGACCGGCTGCCTCCTGCACACCCCTACTGGGGATCAAGCCCACAACCCGACATGCGCCCTGACCGGGAATCGAACCCAGGACCCTTCAGTCCTCAGGCTGATGTTCTGTCCACTGAGCCAAACCAACTAGGGCTCCATTAATTCTTTTTTTTTAAAAAATATATATTTTACTGATTTTTCACAGAGAGGAAGATAGAGGAATAGAGAGTTAGAAACATCAATGATACATCGATGAGAGAGAAACATCGATCAGCTGCCTTCCGCACACTCCCCACTGGGGATGTGCCTGCAACCAAGGTACATGCCCTTGACTGGAATCAAACCCGGGACCCTTGAGTCCGAAGGCCAACGCTTTATCCACTGAGCCAAACCAGTTAGGGCCATTAATTCTTTAAAAAAATTTTTTAGAGAGAGTGGGAGGAGGGAGAGAGAGAGAAACATTGATGTGAGAGACACACATCGATGGGGTGCTCCGTCATGTGCCCTGACCCAGACCCAGGGATCAAGCCTGCAACTGAGGCATGTGCCCTTGACGGGGAATCGAACCCGCGACCCTTGGGTCCATGCGCCAATGCTCTAGCCACAGAGCAGCCTGCAGGCTATTTTTTCTCCTGTTGCTCTGTCCTCCATTTCAGCATCTCCACCCGGAACCCAAAGGGCAGAGGGAATGGCACTCCCTCCCCTGCCGAGTGTGCATATGTGCGTGTGTGCGTGTGTGCGGCCGGCGGCCTTGGGCACAATGACATCAGCAGTGACGCCCTCCTCCTGCGGGGGCCCTGCTGCGGCTGTTCCACCTGCTGCTTCCTCTCCGGGCGCTGCCTGTGCGCATGGCCAGCCTGCGTGGGCCTGGCTCAGGTCTCCTGCGCGCGTGGCCGTGGTCAGTTGTGGGCTGGACCTGCGATCTCCCACGCTGCTCAGGAGGCCTCGGTCCCGGGCGGGTGAGGAAGCGAGAGTCGCAGCTCTTACAACCTAATCTCAGAAGTGCCATCGCTCTGCCCTGTCATTGGTCCCACTGCCCGTACTCGGTGGGAGGGGAGAGGGGACCCCAGTACCGGCGGGGGGCAGCATCGAAGGTGTGACTGCCCGGCTGTGTTCATGTTAGAGGCTGATGGCCAGTGTGCTACTCAGGGCCACGGGTCCACCCCAGGCAGGAGCGGGCCACACCTGGGGGAGAGGCTGTCCTGTGGGAGCTCCTGGCCCCCCTCCTCCAGGACCTGCGGCTCGGGAGCTTGGCTGGGTTTGATGCCTCCCCTCCACAAGGGCATTGTCCTCCGCCGTGCTGACTACATTCCACTCACTAAGACCATTCTCTCCTCCCTCCGGCCCTTCCCAGGTTCCGACCTGCAGAGAGAATTCTCTGCCAGAAAAAGCCACCTCCAGTCCTTGAAACCTCTGACTCCCTCTCCCTGGGGGCTGGTCCATTCTGCAGCTCAGCCCCTCTGGTCCCAGGTGAGCTAATACATTCATGATTCCTCTCCACTTGGGCCCCGGGGCTTCTCCTTGAGACCCTAACACAGAGGCACAATCCCCCAGGTTACCTGTCCTGTTTCTTGTTGTTCATCCTCACCCGAGGGTAGGTTCCCATGGATTTTAGGGAGAGAGGGGGACAGAGAAAGACTGATGTGAGAGAGACACATCGACTGGTTGCCTCCTGCAGGAGCCCCGACCAGGGCCCAGGCTGGGGAGAAGCCTGCCACTGAGGTCTGTGCCCTTGACTGGAATCGAACCCCGGACCCTTCAGTCCACAGGCTGACACTCTATCCACTGAGCCACACTGGCCAGGGCTCCCATTGTTTTTGCTGAAAAGACTCCTTTACTGCACAGAAATCTCTGCATGAGGCTCACAGAATTCAGCCATACGGGCAATTCAGGCAAAGGAATCATCCTCATTGTCCCCACGGCCTGGCCCCCCCTCTCCCCCAGAGTTCAGCACCACCCCTGCCCTGGCCCAGCCCTCCAGTCCCCTGTCCCAGGGAGGCACGCACAAAAGGCCCTGGGCCAGGGCTGTCACCTGCCAGGCGCCTGGAGTGCTGGGTGTCCCCGGCTGCAGGCCGATAAGCCAGCTGCCAAGGACAGCCTCAACTCTGCGTCATCGCACAGGCAGTGGCCTGGACAGGGCCTGCGGCGGGGGTGGGGGGACATCACCCTCCTCTGGGGGAAACCACACACACGGTCCTGCTGGTTTTGAGAGAGAAATGAATGCATCAGGCAGTGCGGAGGGTGGGGGAGGGGGAGCTGTGATTCACTGGCTCTTTGATAAGCGTTTCAGGGCTGTGTCTGCTGCCTCCCACCCATTGCACGGTGCCCCGCCCACCACTTAGGGCCCCGGCCAGGCCCGCTGCTGCTGTTTCCGAAGCATCAGATGCTCAGATGCAAATGGATGAGACCACGAAAGGGCAAGGGCGGCAGGAGCCCCTGTCCTGGTGGGGAAGGCCCCCCTGCACGCTGTGTGCGGCTCTCTGGGGTGGCTGAGGCGCTGCAGCAGAGGGCCCTACCCCCAACTCCCCATGTAGCTGCCAGGGCCTGGGGGGCCTGCATCCCACCAACACCTGCAGTGTGGAAGTCTGGGGGGCTGGGCCCGGCCCAGGGCGTCTGGTCACTGTCTGCTTCTTTCCTACTCAAGGGCTGTTCTCGCTGATCCGGGAGAAGGCACAGTTTCATTGTGTAGGTGATGGCTCTGGTGCAGGACTAGGGGATTGGCCTTGGTCTGAAAGGGTGCCCACAGATTTACAGTCACTACCTCATTGTCAACAGACACTGAGAGGGGCCTCCTGGGAGGCGGGCAGGACACAGCCCGGGGAAGAGCAAGCCCACATCCTAGTTGAGGGAAACACTGAAAAACAAGGAAATAAAGAAATATCTGGGGTTGCGGGGTGGGTGGGGGCTAGGGGGCCAGAGGTTTAGACAGAGGCGAACAGCATCTGAGCAGGGGTTTGGAGGAGGGGGGAGCAGTCCCCAGGGGAAGGGCAGTACCAAGGCCCTGGGGTGACAGCACCGCGGGAGGCCAGTGTGTCTAGGGCGGGAGAACTTTGGCTTCCCCCAGGGCTGGGCGGATGGGCGGGTGCACAGTCGGGGTCCAGCAGGCAGCACTGGGCGGGGAGCACCATGACTTCAGGGTTTACCTCGGTGCGAGGCAGAGGCCGCCCAGCACGTCTGCTCCCCGGATCTGCGCCTCCTCGGGAACTCTGACCCCCACGCAGGCAGCCTTGGGCAAGGGCCTCCCTGACCCCGGGATGGGGGGGGGCAGATGGGCGCTCCAGTTGCAGGTCGCTGAGGCTGGGTCCTCAGTGCCCTGCCCCCCGCGCTGGGCCCCGGGTCCCTCCAGCCTTGATGCAAGGCCTCGCTCCGCCGGTGGGCAGCGGGGACCCTGCGAGAGGCCGGCCTCCGGGAAGGAGGACGCCCAGACCCTGAGCTAAGTGACCCCGTGTGGCCTCTGCCCAGGGGCCTGGGCGCAGACGCCCGGTTGGTCAGCTTCCCCCGCGCTGAGCTGACGCGGAGCCCTCCCGGAGCCTTTCCTCTTTTTCGTACATTTTCACTGGTTTCAGGAGCAGGAATGGGAGAAGGAACCATCCAGAATGAGAGAACCACCCACCGGCCGCCTCCTGCGCCTCCCCGCACTGCGGACGAGCCACAGCCCAAGCACGTGCCCCGACCCCCGACCGGGAGTTCAACCCGGACGCTCTAGTCCGCAGGCCACGCTCTACCCACTGCTCCACACCGGCCGGGCCGGAAGCCTTTTCTCCTAACCCCGCAGCGGGGGGCGTGGGGGCGTGAGGGGCTCCGGGCTGCGAGGGGGCTTCGGGCCCGGGCGCCTTTGTCTCGGGATGGAGGGACCCGCTCGCCGGACGTCGCCCCGGCCGGGCCGAGTCTCGCTTTCGTCCTGAGCGTTTGTTCTCCTGCAACAGGGACGGTCCCCCCGCGAGGTTCGGGCGCCGGGGTCCCCGCTCAGTCCCACGTCCCTTTCGGAGGGTAAGGGGCCCCGGGACAGCGGCCGAGGGCCGGGCTTCGCTCGCGGAGGCGGGGCCCGGGGGACGCCCGCAGCTGCCGGGGCGGGGCCTCCGGGCCAGTGCGCACGCGCGCGCCTGCCTCGCTACCATTGGTCGCTGGGCCTCCGCCCTCCGTGATTGGCCCGGGTGGCCGCGCTCCTGGCCAATGGGTGCGCGGCTCCTGGCGAGCCTGGCGGCTGGGGGACCCACCTGGCAGCGGGGGTCCGAGGGGGCGGGGGGTCCCAGGGGGTCCGAGGGGGGCGGCCTGTGCCGCAGTCGCCTGGTCCCTCCTTTAACCTCCATTGAGAGAAGTGAGGCGCAGCCTGGTCGCCCGGGTGCCTGGAGCCACAGCCCACGACTTGGTGCCCCGCGCTTTGTGGGGCCCCCACCCCACGTGGCTGCCCCCCTTCCCCTCCCCCTCGCTGCCTCCCTCCTTTCCGAACACGAGGTGGTAGGACGCACACTCGCCTGCATCTGCGCCCCAACAGTGAGGCTCAGCTCCCTGCAGGTGGCAGGCGTTGTTTTCTGCTGCAGTTTGTACGTTATTTTCAACGAACATGTAGTTTGCAATGAAAATGTGACTTTTAAAAGGAATGCTACGTTCAATAATAATTGTGATGAAAGTAACAAGAGCTGGCGAGGATGTAGAGACGCTGGACGCCGCCTGCAATGCCGAGCCGCCCTTATGGAAAGTTTGTCCACGCGGCTCTCCAAGCGCCAGAGAGCATGGCTTCCCCTCCGAGGGGCACGCCCACAGCAAGCGGGGCAGGGCCTGCAAGGCCAGTGTTCGCAGGGAAAGGGTGGCGACAATCCCAACGGCCGCCAGAGGATGGATGGACACCATGCAGCCTGTCCGTCCACACGTGGGATATTCTCCATGAAAAATATGGAGTTGTGACACATGCTGCAGCATAGGGACCAGAGGACAAGGTGCTGAGTGACACAGACAGACATGGAGGGACCCATAGTGTATGATTCCACTTATGTGAGACGAGAGGCCCGATGCATGAAGTGTATGTGTGTGTGTGTGTGTGTGTGTCCCTCAGCCCAGCCTGCACCCTCTCGCAATCCGGGACCTTTTGGGGGATGTCTGACCACGGGATCGGGCCTACACTGGCAGTCGGACATCGCTCTCGCAATCTGGGACCACTGGCTCCTAACCACTTGCCTGCCTGCCTGATTTTGCCCCTAAAACTCAAGCTTCTTCCTTTTTTTATATATTTATATTTCTTCTTTATTTTTTATTTTAAAAATCAAGCTTCTTGAGAACATGGGGCGTTTAACATCATTCCATATTCCTCGCAGAGAGCTACGCATGGTAAACACAGCAAATACTTAGTACTTATGGCTTCTATACAAACACTTTCCAACCAGGGATGTGTTAACAGGCAGCCTCCAAACACTGGAACTGGAGCACCTGAAAGCAGAGTCAGATTTCAGGCATCAGATCTGCTAGCAGGATTTCGATCCCAATTAAACTCTAATTCTGAGCTCTCAACAGTCTGGACAAACTGCCCTTCACTGTCCCCAAATTTCTTATTCGTCACCATCCCATTTTTCTCCACTTCCAACCAAGGCAACAAACAAAACCCTTAATTCTGATCTTCGCCGTAAGGGAACAGCAAACCTCAGTTGAAGTAATTTCCAGCCCTAACCGGTTTGGCTCAGTGGATAGAGCCTCGGCCTGCGGACTGAAGGGTCCCAGGTTCGATTCCGGTCAAGGGCATGTGCCTTGGTTGCGGGCACATCCCCAGTAGGAGGTGTGCAGGAGGCAGCTGATCGATGTGTCTCATCGATGTTTCTAACTCTCTATCCCTCTCCCTTCCTCTCTGTAAAAACCAATAAAAAATATTTTTAAAAAAGAGAAAGAATTTCCAGCCAGAAGTCACGTCCAAATACTGCGAGACTGAGGCCTTTGGGCTGACTATGCACATGCGCAGTAGCGCTCACGTTCTGGCGGTCGGCGCCCAGGTGGCCTCCACCCCACAGTCCTCTGGTCGCACCCTTCCAGCTCCTCCTTAACCGATGTTTCCTTCAGTCGACTTGCAAGGTCCGGGGCCTCTCGTTGGAGGATTTTTTTCTGTTCTTTGGCGTTGATAGCTGTTTGCTGTTTGGAAATCAGTGATGTTTCGGGAGGACGGCTGCTGCCGTGAGCACGTCGGTCCCCAGCGCTCCCGTGAGACAACGCCCGTCCAGTCCACGTCCTGGTTCGCAGCGAGAAAGGTACTGGGCCCAGCTGTTTGCCCGTCGGAGGTTCCTCTTCCTTCTTCTCCAACTCACTCCACACTACTCCGGGCCGAGCACCCCAACCCCGCCGACCCTTAAGACCTTCCCCCCTGTTTCTTTGACTTTCCCTCATAAAACTCACCCCGCTATCGTGTTGCCTCCGGGCGCGCCTCACCGCTCCCTAGGGAGTGGGCCAGCCTGGGCGAGGGGCCGAGGTGTTCTGGTCTCTGGTTGTTCTGCTCCTTGTGGAGTTCCGGTCCGTGGCTGGCTTGTTATAGATGTAGATAGAGACCTAGACTAGAGGTTGCTAAGAGCTGGGGATAGAGGAATGCAACACTGTTGCTTGATGGTACGAGGTTTAGGTTTCCGTTTGGGGGTGGAAAGTTCTGGAAATGGATGGTGATGATGGTAGAACATTGTGAATGTTTTCAGTACCACTGACCTCGGCATAGAAAATGGTTTTAGAATGGCAAGTGTTGCCCCGGCCAGTGTGGCTCAGTTGGTAGGAGCATCATTCGTCCACCAAGAGGTTGCAGGTTCGATTCCAGGCGAGGGCAACCACCTAGGTTGCAGGTTTGATTTCTGACACCAAACCTACAATGTTTCTCACGTGGATGTTTCTCTCTCTCTCTCCTTCCCCTCCCCCCTCTCTCTTAGTGAATGAATGAATGAATGAATGAATGAATGAATGAAAATGCCCTCGGGTGAGGATTAGGAAAAATTGGCAAAGTTTGTTGTATGTATTTGCCATGGAATTGTGACTCTAAATGGGATACTTGTATGTGAAGGTTGTTTTAACAAAGCTGTTAAAGCATTGAAAGCCAAAAGGTTGGAAATGGCGCCTGCCTGTCCTCTCTGCTCCTAAGGTGTGGGGAGCGGCTACAGCGTTTGGACAGGTTCAACCCTTGGACTAATGTGGGGGCACCGTCCTCTCGTGGCAAAGCCTCGTGCAGGTCCTGGCACAATTGCCGCCAAAGGCTGTGGCTGTGAGCTTGGCCTCATGGTCTGAACCTGTGGGCCCACGTGGCTGAGTGATGTGGCTGCGGGAGGGGCAGCAAGTAAACAAAGCTTGATCCGGTGCGTGTAACTGAGTGGATTCCAAACCCGAGAGAACCTGGGGCGAACACGCAACCATCTTGACCTCACCCTTGCTTTGCCTCCTGGAATCCGGCTTTAAGATAAAGACTCGGCTTCAGGCCGTGGTGCTGTCTCTCTAATCAGAGGGCAACTTCCTACTGAGCCCCAGCTTTATTCTCTTGACTGTCTTCTCCAACAGTATTCCCTCCCCGCGGCCTGGGCAGTATTCTCTTTACTGTCTTGTCCAACAGTAAAAACACTCCGCAGATGTCAGCCTCTGTCCTTCACGGCCCGCCCCCCCCAGGCTCACCCCTGGCCATGCTGGCATAGCACACCAAGGTGCTCTGGGCACTGCCTCCTCCATCCCACCCAGTGAGCTGGAGGCGGTGCCCAGTAGAGACATGGGCCTGTGGGGGATAAAAGCAAACACAGCTCCTGATCCCATGCCCCTCCCTCTACTCCTCCCCAGCTCAGCATCACTCTAAGAGGCATCCTGCTATTTTTAAAAAATATTTTTATTAATATTTTATTGATTTCAGAGAGGAAGGGAGAGGGACAGAGAGATGGAAACATCAATGATGAGAGAGAATCATTGATCGGCTGCCTCCTGCACGCTCTCCACCGGGGATGGAGCCCACAACTCAGGCCTGTGCCCTTGATGGGAATCGAACCCCTGACCTTTCAGTCTGCAGGCTGACGCTCTATCCACTGGGAAACACCGGCCAGGGTGGCATCTTGCTTTTTACTCTTACAGGGCGGCTCCCTTTGTGGTTCCCCAAGTTACCTGCCATCCAATCAGGAACTGGGGGCGAGGGGAGGGGCGCCCAGCTAGTGCGTGCTCTGCGCAGCCCTTGCTTGCTTCGGGGTCCGGCAAGTCGGCCGCCTTCCCAGCCGCGGCCGCTGGAGGGCGCCCCTGCACCGCCTCTGCCGCCGGCCGGGTCCACCACGAGGGCCAGTGGCGGCGCCTAAGGCTGACCCTCCTGGTTCACGCCTCGCGGTGGACGCAGGTGGGCGCGCGAAGCTGCTTTAGACCTGGTCCCCCCAAGCCAACCGGGCGGCGCCTTCGCGCCCCGAGGCTGCGTGCACCGCAGCTCAGGACGCGGGGCGAACGTGCAGCAAGAGCTCAGCGGGCGGAGGAGCCGCCATTCCTTCCTTTCAGGGCCCTGGGCCTCCGGCCTCCTGCCACCTGCTAGGTGCTCAGCGCACCTAGACTCACCCCACTTGGACACGCAGTCCCTTAAGACAGCGCGAGGGTCCATCCTGACACCATGGAGCCTCAGATCGACCCAAGGGCAGGCGGGGCCTCAGCAGGTGGCATGCAGCAAGAACAAGGGGTGCGCATGTCACTCTCTTTCTCTGCCTCCCCCCAGCCACCCCAACATTGGGCTTTCCGTGGCCGCCCAGGCTGATGTCTGGAGGCGGGACCCTCCGCCATCCCGGCCCCAGGTGTGGTCGGTGCCTTTCCCAGCCTCTGCCCTGTGGCCCGAGTGATGACAGATGGAGGCTTCCCACTGACCACTGTGTCCTCCACGGGGCCTTTGCCGAGGAGACCTCTGTCTGCCTCAGGTGGCCCAGTGACAGCTGACACCCAGGGACAGACGTGGTCTGGCTGTCCAGGGCAACACTGAGGTCACTGCATGGCATGCGGTGAGCAAGGGCACTTAAGTGAGTGCCTGGCCAGGGCGGAGGGGCTGGGCTGGGAGCCGAGCCTGACTCCCCAAAACCCTGCAGCAGCCCCAGGTCCCCAGGGAGGGGGCAGAGGGGTGCTCCTGCGGCTGCTGGGGCCCTACGAAGTGGCTGGCCCCTACATCACTGCGGTTGGCCCAGGGGGCGGCTTCCGCCCAGGTGGTGACCGGGCCCTGGCTCTCACGTCGTGTCTGTTTCCTCTTCCCTCCCCCGCGGCCTGGGCAGCCTCGTCTCCTGGGTGGAGCCTCCTGGCTTCCGTTGGCCTCCTGTGGGAGCGACAAAATGCCTTTGAAAGGAAGCTGGTGTCAGGGACCCCCAGCCCCCAAGCTGCAGGGCCGGCTGACAAGCTTGGGTGCCTGCATCTTGGATGGGAAAGAGTTTCGGTGGCCAAGGGGGTACGGGACCAGCCCCACAGTGTCAACCCCAGGAGCTGGCCCGGCTCCCCACGCTCATTGGCTTTGCCCCGCGCCCCTCCCTCCCTCAGGGCGGTCAGCACAGGGGGTCCCTGCCCTCAACAGTAGGGAGAGGGGCGTGTCCTGTGCCTCTTCGCCCTGAACCCTCCTGGGGAGACACCCCCTTGGCTCTGCTCCCTTCCTCCTTCCTGTTCACTGGGCTCCCAGCCACCCTGATGGGGCCTGTTTAATTGATTCAATTTGTCCAACAGTAAAAACACTCCGCAGATGTCAGCCTCCGGCTCCCCACCCCCAGGGAGCCAGCAGACACCTGCCAAGGACCTGCGGCTCGGAGCCCTTCCAGGGACCACTGCAGGTGGCAGGGAGCCTCTGACCCCGGGCGGCTGGGTGGGAGCTGGAGCTGGAGCTGGAGCTGAAGCGGGTGGGCTGGCCAGGCCGTGTGTGGGATCCCAGGCACCACCCATGGCTGAGGGGCTGCTCCACGGACTCCCCGTGGGAAGGACTTGGAATGCTGATCAGGCTAGACTTCCTCTCAGGGAACTTCGTCTTTACAGACTCCCAGGCCTGGCTGTGACCTTGGAGATGACTTGGTCCAGCTGCTGTCCTCCAGCCAGTGTCCAGGCCCGGCTTCCCCCTCCGCACCCTCTCCACCCACACCCTCTTCATCAGGGCTGGCTGGGGGTTCTAGTCCCCGGGGGTCTGGGAGGGGCCCTGAGGGTTCCCTGGGGTCTGATGCCCGATCTGGGTGGCTTTGTTTGGGCGTCTCCTCGGTGGCCACCTGGTGGCAGGGAAGGGACCAGCCGGGAAAGACCTCAGGCCCCAGCCTAGTGTCCTGTCTGGGCAGCACTGCAGCGGGTGCTTCCAGGAGGGGGAGAGGAGGAAGGTGGGGGGCTGGGAGGGAGACCAGCCCTGAGCCCTCTGTCCTTCTGAGGGGCCCTGGTTCCTGCGGCCACCACTGTCCACCCAGAGGGGCTGCTAGAGGAGGGGCTGAGGAGGGAGGGGGTTGAGGAGCGTGGCCAGGCTGAGGCAGGGGCTCTGCCCGCCTCCTCCTTCCCCCCCATCTGGGACACAGCCCCCAGCCGTGATGGCAAAAGGACTGTTAGAATCCGACTCAGGTCAGCAGAGTCCGGACCCCCACGTGCTCTCTCGGGGGAACCGGAGCCTTCCTGCCACCGACTGGCCAGTGTAGGGAGAGCCCGGCGCTGTCCACGGCTCTTGCCCCGCTCAGTCCTGGGGGGCGGGAGGGCAGGGGTCTGGGGCGGGCGGGACTGCGGAGGCCGCTCTCAGCGGGCCGGGCCGGCCTCCCTCCCGAGTGTGAGCACCGTGGGGAGGTGCGGGCGGGCGCGAGAGGCCAGTCCGGTCCGAACGGCCGCCCGCCCAGCTCCCCGCGCCCGGCTCCCAGCGGCGGCCCAGACCCGGGCTCCGGGCTTGGGGTGGGGGCGCCCGCGGCGCGAGGAGCAAAGAACAAAAGGGAGCCCCGCCCCCTCCGAGGCCGGCGGCTGCGGCCAATCGGCGCTGCCGCTTTCCACGGCGCCCTCTGATTGGCTGCGTGGAGGCCAATCGGGCACCAGGGCCGCGAGCCCGTGCGGTCCCACGTGGGGCGGTTCGCGGGCGGCGGGTGGGGCGCCTACATCGCCGGGCGCCCCGAGACCAGAGAGCCACGCGCGCTCCCTCGCAGCTCCCGGGACCCCACCCCGGGGACCCCACCCCGGGGGCCCCACCCCGGGGGCCCCACCCGGCCCTGAGGGTCCCTTTGCGCATGAAGGTCTTGGCTGCCTCCAGGGCGCACGCGGAGGTGAAGGGACCGCCCCACAGCCCCGACCTGTTCGGGTGTCGGCCGCGGGGGGCCGGGGTCTCGCTCCCTGGGGTTTGGGTGCAGGCGTCACCGCCACCCTCTCTGCATCCCTTGGGCCGGGCCCAGGGCACCGGGAAGGCTGCCTGCGAGATCGGTCATGGTTGTGAGTGGAGTGTTGACATTTCCTGCCACCGTGTCCTGGGGGTCCCAGGAGTCTCCCCACCACCGCTCCACGTGGCACATACACAAATGTCCTTGGACACGGTAGGGACATGGCCTGACAGGGCTATGGCGCCTCAGGCAGGTGTCGGGGGAGCTGGGTACGTGGAAGGTGAATGAATTAAGGAGGGAGGGGACAGGACCCAGGGCCAGCAGCAAAGGGGGGCTGTGGCCACTCC
>PVJC01030800.1:0-10599 GCA_004026665.1 Murina feae
TACTGTTCCTTTAAGGCCTGGGGTTGTCTTCTATAATTGATACACTGTTCCTTTAAGGCGGCCTTCTAACTACTAACGAAGCCTCCTCTGCCTCACCTCGCAGCGTCTATAATGAAACAATTGTTACTTTTACTGGTTAGGCCCGGGCTGCTCTTTCCTTCAGCTCCGGAGGATTCTATGATTGTTACATTGTTTCAAATGTTTCAAATCTGTGTTTTGCTAGAGGCAGTTTAATCGAAGCTGAGCTGAGGGGCTCAGCTTCACTTTCGTTCCTGCTGCAATGGAAAGGGCTGTTTACTCAGATCCGGGAGTGGCGGCCACCATGTTGGCTGGGCTAATTTGCATACAGCCGCTCTGATTGGCTGGTGGGCGTGGCTTACCCTGTCTCGGAGAAACGGTTAATTTTAATATTTCGCTTTTATTAGTTTAGACTAGAAGCCTGGTACATGCAAATTCATGCACTTGGGGAGGGAAGCAGTCGCTTAGCTCAGCCTGTGCCCTCTTGCAGTTCTGGAGCCCTCAGGGGATGCCCAACTGATGGCTTAGGACCTAAGCTGGCAGTCGGACATCTTTATTGTTGCTGCAGAGGTGGGAGAGGCTTCCACCACCGCTGCTGCGAGTAACAGCTATGAGCCTGGCTTCTGGCTGAGCTGCATGCCCCCTGTGGGAACACAGTGACCACCAGGGGGCAGCTCCTGCATTGAGCATCTGCCCCCTGGTGGTCAGTGCACATCATAGTGAGCAGTTGAGTAGCTTTAGCATATCATTAGCATATTAGGCTTTGATTGGTTGAACAGATGACCAGACAACTGGGTACTTAGTATATTAGGCTTTTATTATATAGGACAATGTAAAAGGATTAAAAGGAGGGAATTGGCATCTGGGAATAAGTTTCCCCACTGAGTGACATTAAATAAATAAATCTTTGGACTTAATTTTTATTTACTATGGGAACAAGTTACTATTGATAAAAGTAGATAAATAACAATTGCACACACACACCAAACTACTTTCAGTGATGACATGTTCAAAATTTGGAAATGAATAGTGTAAACAACTTCTATATCCACTGTATAATAATCACAAAGTCATTACCATCTAAAATTTATAGGAGAATTTAACAAAGATTAACTCATTAGTAAAGAATAACAAAGCAATTGGGATTTGATGAGAAGGATAGCTAATTCTAGGGCATGGATAAATTTCTTTTACTTCTCATAATAATGGTATTTGTTTTCAGTAATTAGTTTTCATCTGTTCCACAGACTTTAAAAACACAAACTTGCCAAATGATCACAAACTTGACTTACTGGCCTTCCCTGAGATTAGTTTTTTATACACATGTGAAATTGAAACTGCAATATTTGGCTCAGAAAAAAAGTTGTGTTCTAGGCAGACGTTAAAAGATCAGTTCCTAGATTTAGATGACATAGGAGACTTTGGGTAGGTCATTCAGTTTCTCCAGATCTCTTCAACTCACTAGATTTAGCATAAGTGGAGAGTCTCTAAGATCCCTTCCAATTTGAATATTTACTTAAGGTCTTTACCCTATATATTGAACATGCATTGGTCACTAGCTAATGTCTAGCTAATATCCCATAATGGTTAACAAATCAGTTTTAATTGTACTAACTAATCTTTTAAATGCATAACCAAATAGTATTTAAAATCAGCAACTAGCCTTGAAACTAAGTAGTAAACTTTATTTTATCAGCTTTATAAAGCTTATAAAAATACTATTTGGGGTTGCATCTATATGACAAAACCAAAACCATTTGGATGTAAAAGAAGGAAAGAATAAAGTACTTTGAAGATGACCAAACTGTTTTTAAAGAAAATTATAAGTTACAGCCCTAGCTGGTTTGGCTCAGTGGATAGAGTGTCAGCCTGCGGACCAAAGGGTCCCTGGTTCTATTCCAGTCAAGGGCACATACCTTGGTTTCAGGCTCCTCCCTGGCCGGGTCCTGGTTGGGGCTCCTGTAGGAGGCAACCAATTGATGTGTTTCTCTCACATAGATGTTTCTCATATTGTCTTTCCCTCTTAATTCCACTCTCCTTAAAAAAAATCAATGGAAAAATATCCTTGAGTGAGGATTAATAACAAAAAAGTTACAACCATAGTTAAAATACTTATCCTCATCTCTAAATCCCCTTAGAATTATGCTCCTAAATTTACTATCCTATTGGCTAGGTTCTGAAACTGATTGTTAGGTGTGGCCAAAGCCACTGGGGCAGCTCTCTATGAGGGGAATTACTGGTTTAGAAAACATAGCTATTAACCTTGAGTATCTTTAATTGCCCACCAATTAAGAATAAGCACCCCTAGGTTCTCAGTGATTAACCTTTATTACCCCAAGTTACTCTCACAGACTTTCCTACTTAGACCAAATAGCAGAATGATAAATGGTTATACTGTTAACATTTTTATAGTGTATTTTGGTTCCACTGATGTAAAAAAAAAACTTTATTGCCCTTAAAAATGTGTTGGTTTCTGCAGTGAAGAAAAAATGTCCTAAGATTTCTAAACTATTAAGTGAGGACAAACTTAGCTTTAGAGGAAGCAGTCTCATGACTGGTATAACTAGAAAATCAGTAGACTAAGAGATGGGAGACCTAGATTTTAGATCCAGTTCAGTATGAACATAATGACTAAGGAGTCACCAAAATTCTCTGGGCCTCAGTTTCCTCAGATAAAATTGAGGACAGTTGTATCAGATAATCCCTCATACCCTTAACACCTGTAATATTCTTGTGATTTTAAACTATGCTTCTGTTGATGAGCTAACAGGCACTAATTCAGACAAGCCATTTTATTAAATGATGCAGATAGGTATGCTTATTTACTTTTCTGATTGTATTTGGACATTAGCCAATTCCAAGAATATAAGCGGACATATGTCCCCAGAATTTAAAGCACAACATTCCAGCAACATATCATCAATGCTGCTTTTGAGTGTTTCAGAGGCCCTCACGGAATTTCTAATATTTGTTATCCTTTAGCAAGTTTGCATTTAGAGAGCCTTTGTGGCAATTTCTCTGTAGCTACCATGCCTCCCATTTAGCAAGATGCTACCAGGCAGATGTTGTCATCAGAGAAGTTCATGGGCTTCCCATGGAGAAGTAAGGAGAAAGGCTTCCCATGACTGAAGAAGAGACAAATGCATCACAGATTTCATAATAATGTTCCACCAATAATCCTTGTTCTAAAATAGACTTAAAAATAGCATTTACTAATCATCATATTGAATCCTTGTTCTAAAATAGACTTAAAAATAGCATTTACTAATCATCATTTATAAGAGAAACAGATTTTTCTAAAAATGATTCTAAGCCAGAGACAAAATACTTGGAAAAACCCATTTGGGTGTGGAAGGATAAGCCTGATATAGGGCCTGTACCTAGTGACAGAGTATAAAAGGAGTGCTAAATTGCTCTGAATAAAATAATGGAAAATACTGTCTATACTATATTCACTTTTTGGAGGAAAGGATAAATAGTCTAGAGAAAGCAAAGGAAGTAGAGGGAACACAAAAGAAGATGGAGGCTGAAGCCTGAGATATTTCAAATAGCCAAGGAATTATTTCAGAGAAGTTACCAACTATTCAACTTTAAATCCCTTGTGTTGCTGAAATAAGACACCCCCTTTCCCTACAATCCTTCAGCAAAATTTTACTGCACAAAAACCTACATGGGAGTTGTCTGTATGGAAATCAAGGAAAAGCAACAGAGTTTCAAATATGAGCCAGCATGAAGCTGGTTTAAGAAAAAAAATGCAAGATACTACAGAACAAAAAATAATCTAGACTGGAGCCAAAAATTGGAGGCAGTAAAACAAGAAAAATAACTTTCAAATTTTTTTGTTCAGATACCTTCTCAGATTTTGCTAGACTAAGCCCAAGTTTCCTCATTAAATTGCCTTACCCTGGTTTCTTGTGGTACTTTTAATTTAATCACATTATTCAACATTACTCCATAGAGATGAAGGAGCTGTCTGAGACCTAGACTGAGTCCATTATGATTTCTTTTTCCTCTGCCTACAGGTCTAGTCCAAGGGGTGGCCCATATAGCACCAGTTAGAGACCAATAAATTTATATGGTAGATGGAACTTATGTTGCCTAGATTTTATTTTTGTTGTGGTAAAATATAAAATATGTAATTTAAAAATTTAACAATTTTTAAGTATACAAGTTAGTGGAATTGAGTACACTCACATTGTTGTGCAATTACCACTACAATCCATTTTAAGAACTTATTCATCTTCCCCAACTGAAACTCCATACCCATTAAATACCTCTCCACCATACCTCCACTGAGACTCTGGTAACCACTATTTTACTTTCTGTCTCAAAGAATCTTTCTTACTAATTTAGGAATCACATGTGGACAAAATAATAAAGGTTCTCTTTTTTTTTGCCCTTCACCTTTTTGTTGTTGTTGTTAATCCTCACAAGAGGATATTTTTTTCTCATTGATTTTTAGAGAAAGTGGAAGGGAAGGGAGAGACAAAGAGAGAGAAACATCAATGTGAAAGAGATTGCCTTCCTAACACACCCCTACCAGGAACTAGGGATTGAGCCTGCAATCCAGGTATGTGCTCTTGACCAGAATAGAACCCATTACCCTTCAGTCTGTGGGCTGACACTCTATTGAACAACCAGTCAGAGCTTTTCCTTCTCTTTTTTTCACCCAGCCCCACAAACCTCCTCCTCTCTGACAGCTGCCAGAGGGCTCTTTATGAGTCTTTTTCTATTTTCTTTACAGACACAGATAATACTATGTTGGTTACCAGAGGGGATGGGGAGTGGGGGATAAGGGAAGTAGAAATGGGTATAGAATCCAAGAAGACTTGGCTTGGGGTGGAGAACACACAATAAAATATACAAATTATTTATTACAGAATAGCACACCTGAAACCTATATAACTTTATTAACCAATGTCACCACAATAAATTCAATAAAAAAGAAAGAAAAGGGTTCTATGGAAAGTAACCTCACAAGGTGATCTGATCATAAAGTCCTAGCCGGGCAGATCATGGTGGGTAGTCATGGCCCAGGCACATGACTTCTTTAGTGAAAAGTTTATATTTGCCTTAATCAAGCCCTGTCCATAGTTTCTGTGAACCTAGTTTAACACACCTTTGAAAAACCTCTTTTGCATGTGGATATGGGCCTCTCTCAACAGCATTTGCCAAGACTACCCTTTCCTCATTGAATAGTCTTAAAACCTTTGTTGAAAATAATTTGACTATATATGTGAGGGTTTATTTCTAAGGCCTCTATTATATTTCATTAGTATATTTGTATGTCTTTATGTCAGTACCACACTGTTTTGATTACTGTAGTTTTCTAGTAAGTTTGGGAATCAGGAAAGTGTTAGACCCCCAGCCTGTTTCTTTTTTCAGGATTGTTTTGTCTATTCAAGGTCCCTTGAGACTCCCTATAAAACCTAGGGTGGATTTTTTATATTTCTACAAAAATATTTTTATTTTGAAAGAAAAGGAATTGCCTTGACTCTGTAGATTGTATTGGGTAGTATATGCATCTTACCAAAATTAAGTCTTTTATTACATGAACATGGGATGTCTTTTCATTTATTTATGTCTTCTTTCATTTTTACCAAGAATGTTTTTATAGTTTTCAGTGTGGAAGTTTTTTACCTGTGCAGTTAAATTTAGTCTTGAGTATTTTATTTATTTTATCCCTTTTGATGCTATTGCTAATGAAGTTGTTTCCTTAATCTCTTTTGCAGGTTGTGTTGATTCTGTATCCTGCAATAGTTTAACAAAATTTTACAGGTTTCAGGTGCACAATTCTACAACATGTGCACATCATGTGCACACTCTATTAGGTATTCACCACTGCAATTCCACTCTCCATATATCACCATTTATCCTCCCTGTTCGTTCATTTTGTTCATTATATTCCACATATGAGTGAAATCATATGGTGCTTGTCTTTCTCTAACTGGCATATTTCAGCTAGCACAAAGCTCTCCAGGTCCATTCATGCTGACACGAAGGGTAACATTTCCTTTTTTTATGGCCAGTCGATATTCCATTGTGTACCATAGCTTTTTAATCCACTCATCTACTGATGGACACTTGGGTTGCTGCCAAATCTTCCCTATTGTAAATAACACTGCAATGAACATAGGAGCTCAACCTGCGGTATAGCCATTTGTCTTGAGTAAATGTTTCCTGGATTACTGCATGCCTTTAGGTTTCTTTTGATAAATTCCCAGAAGTGGAATCACTGGATCATAAGATAGTTTAATTCTTATTTTTTTTAAAGATAATGCCATACTGTTTTTCACAGCGGCTGTACCAATCTGCATTCCCACCAAAAGTGCATGAGGATTCTCTCTTCCCCACATCCTTGCCAACACTTGTTACTTGAATGATTGGTAACAACCATTCTGACAGGTATGAGGTGATATCTTATTGTGGTTTTAATTTACATTTCTCTGATGATTAATGACTTTGAGCATCTTTTAATATTTTTTGAGCATCTTTTAATATTTCTGTTGGCCACTTTTATGTCCTCTTTGGAGAACTGTTTATTCAGGTGCTTTGCCCATTTCTTAATTGGATTGGTTGTGTGGTTTTTGTTGTTGTTGTTGATTGTATAAGTTCTTTATAAATGTTGGATATTAACCCCTTATCAGATGTATAATTCGTAATATGTCCTCTTATTCAGTGGATTGTCTTTTCATTTTGTGGGTGGTTTCCTTTTCTGTGCAAAAACTTTTTAGTTTGCTGTAGTGCCATTTATTTTTTCTTTTGTTTCCCTTGTATAAGGAGATATATCAGGTAAAATATTGCTATGAGAAATCTTTGAGATTTTACTGCCTATGTTTTCTTCTAGGAGTTTTATGGTTTTGAGTCTAATATTTAAATCTTTAATCCATTTTGAGTTTATTCTTGCATCTGGTATGAGAAGGTGATCTAGTTTCATTTCTTTGCAAGTACTTGCTCAATTTTCCCCAAACCATTTATTGAATAGACTATCTTTATTCCATTGTGTGTTTTTGCCTCTTCTATCAAATATCAATTGACTGTAAAGGCATGGGTTTATTTCTCGGCTCTCTATTCTGTTCTATTGATCTCAACCACCGCAAGTGGGTGTGCAGTCAGCTTTTTATGCATCTTCACCCTTCCTACTAGTCTCCTTGTGGCTTATCTTATAATCCTTGGTTATAAGACTTCTTAGCTAGACTCCAGTTCGTTATTTGGGTTGATTTTTCTATAATTTAGATTTAATTCAAGTTTTGTCTGGGAAGGAGGTGAGTGTAACTTCCTCCTACTCTACCACCATCTTGGGTCTTTTCATAAATTAATTTCTCATTATTTATTTTATTTATTTTTATAATCAACAAAAAATACTCAGTTATTATTTTTCAAGCCCATAAACAAATTATCAGGTGTTTACTCCCCACCCCCTGCATTTCTCATTTTTATTTGACAGAAAAAGTCGCTCCTGCTGTACAGATTTTTTAAAAATGCCTTTAAGAAATGTAAAGAAAAGTTGGGGAGGAAATTATTAAGGCAATGTACTACACTGAAATTTCTTAGGGTCAGAAACCTGAGTTAAATTCATAGATCTATATTTCCTTAACTTTGTAAGTTTCTCATTTGTGTGTATTGAAAAGATCATCATAATTCTGTTTCTTCCGAGCAGATATCTTTCAAAGCTTTGCTACCAGCCACCTAATAATTGATGTTGACATTTTGGGTAGAAACCTAGAAGACTATGTGATAAAATGTTCACTAAAATATATTCTATAGTTCACAGTGCCCCCCTCCACCTTGCTCCCACCCCACTCCCCTGGCCTTCACCGCAGTGTTGTCTATGCCCATGGACTATGCATATATGTTATTTGTCAAATCTCTTCACCTTATTTTATCCAGACCCTCTCACCCCCTCCCCTCTGTCATCCTTCAGTTTGTTCCATGTATCCATGCCTCTGGTTGTATTTTGTTCATCAGTTCTTTTTTCTCATTAGATTCAACATATAAGTGAGATCATATGGTATTTGTCTTTTTCTAACTAACCTATTTTGCTTAGCATAATAATTTCCCAGTCTATCCATGCGTTGGAAAGGGCAAGAGTCTCTTCTTTTTTACACCATAGTATTCCATTGTGTAAATATACCAACCGTGGTACAGCCATTTGTCTTAAACAAATGTTTCCTGGATTACTGCATGCCTTTGGCTAATTCACAGAGTTTAGTAAAAGCTGATTATTGACAATTGTTCTGTTCTTATTGATTTTATAGAGGAGAGAATTTTTGGTGGTCCTCACTCCATTACTTTTGCTGATATCAATCAAGATTTAGATATTTAAAAAATTTAAAAGCTTGATAGAGATGTATATAGCCTCTGAAAAGCCCATCCATTTTGCATTAATTGCAATGTCAGGTTCTGTAGGTCCTTGTGAATGTTCCCAGTCATGTCAAATAGAAAAGCTAGTATTAATAGTTTGCCTTTATTACTATTTATTTTATACTTTGTTAACTACAAGGCCAACACTAGATGTAGCTGAAGAAATACAGATAATGAAAATAAAGAAACAAGTACCTTAATACCTTTTGAGCTTACAGAGTGCGTGCACATATATTTGAATGTTTTCCAAAGCACCTGACGTCAATAGTCATCCACTATAAAAGTTACCAGAGGAAGGTGAGAATTTACATGAACATTGTTGGAACAGAGAATGATAGATCTGTTGACAAAATACCTCTCCATTTAGACATTCAAAAGCATTAACAGCATTCACTCAACTTCCTTTCTCTGAGCTTTCTGCAGAGTGGTGTGTAGCTCTGAACATACTGTTAGCAAATAAGAAATTCAAAATCTTAGCAAGCCAATACACAATACAATACACTTGGGTTCTGATTTTTTTCTTTCCTTCTCCCTCCTCCTTCTTTCTCTTTCTCCTTCCTTCCTTTCTTTCTTTCTTCTTTTCTTTCTTTCTTTCTTTCTTTCTTTCTTTCTTTCTTTCTTTCTTTCTTTCTTTCTTTCTTCCTTCCTTCCTTCCTTCCTTCCTTCCTTCCTTTCTTTCTTTCTTTCTTTCTTTCTTTCTTTCTTTCTTTCTTTCTTTCTTTCTTCCTTTCTTTCTTCTTTTTCTTTCACCAACTTTTTGGATGGTAGCTGAGAAGCTATAATACTATTAAGCTAAACACCTCCACCCCACAGACTGACATAATCTTAAAATGCCCACAATAGTATATCACCAACAAATGATGCTAGAACTGAATCTTCAAGCTCACTTCCTATTCAAAAAATGAAAAGAGTGCATAAATAAGATGAAATTATGGTAATTACCTATTAAATATTTCCACTTATAGATATGGGGAATTTTATAGGGCTTATGGTGATAACAGTGAATAACTGACCATTCATAACAGGTGGTCCCAATTAAAAAAATAATCTGGACAGCAATATGCTTGCAATTAATAATATGTCAGCTTTTATTCATGTCATTTGAAAGCCATGAGTAATTGATAATAGTACACATTTAAGAGGGCAGCTTTATGTCCCAGTAAACTTATTCATCAGCCATATAATAAAAAATTTAACTTGCTCTAATAAAACTATTTTTCTTCTCATTTAAAATACAAACAGAACATAGGTTAAAGTATTTTCTAATTGACTTTTTCTTTGCTCGTAGATATTAGATGCTATTTGGTTTATAACTAATTTAATTACTGAATCTATTATTTTTCAGTATACTCATTAAGATGGTGAAACAGAAAAGAGACTGCTAGCAAAATAAAAGAAGGGAGTCAATTGATTTAATTTTTTTTAAATCCACATCTTTTTTTTAAATTATTGATCTTTTGTATCTTTTTTTGGGGGGGGGGGTCTCTATGTTGTTTATTTCTGCTCTGATCTTTATTATTTCCTTCCTTCTGTTTACTTTGAAAGGATAAACAAGATTGATTAAACTTTAGTCAGGCTGACCAAGAACAAAGAGGGAGGACCCAAATAAATAAAATCAAAATGAAAGAGGTGAAGTAACAACAGACCCCACAGAAATAAAAAGGAGTATAAAACAATACTATGAACAACTCTACTCCAACAAACTGGACAACCTAGAAGAAATGCACACATTTTTAGAAAAATACAATCTTCCAAAACTTTATCACAAAAAGCAAAAAACCTGAATAGGCCAATAACTACTGATGAAATTGAAGAAGTAATAAAAAATCTCCCAGCAAAGAAAAGTCCTGGTCTGGACTACTTTATAAGGGAGTTCTAGCAAATATTCAAAGGAGAACTAAAACCCATTCTCCTCAGACTATTCCAAAAATTTCAAGGGGAAAGCACACTTCCAAGCTTTTTATGAAGCCAGCATTACCCTAATCCCAAAACCCGATAAAGACACCACAAAGAAAGAGAACTAAAGGCCAATATCCTGAAGAACATAGATGCTAAAATCCTCAACAAAATTATAGAAAATTGGGTTCAACATTGCATTAGAAAGATCATATACCACAACCAAGTGAGAGTTATTCCAGGAATGCAATGATAGTACAATATCTGCAAATCAATAAATATGATAAATCAAATAAGCAAATTGAGAGACAAAAATCACAT
>PVJC01030800.1:10699-21075 GCA_004026665.1 Murina feae
AAAAAAAAAAAAAAAAAAAAAAAAAAAAAAAAAAAAAAAAAAAAAAAAAAAAAAAAAAAAAAAAAAAAAAAAAAAAAAAAAAAAAAAAAAAAAAAAAAAAAAAAAAAAAAAAAAAAAAAAAAAAAAAAAAAAAAAAAAAAAACTTCAGCAAAATGGAAATAGAGGGATCATACCGCAACATAATAAAAGCTTTATATGGCAAATCTACAGCCGACATCATACTCAATGGGCAAAATCTAAAAGCATTTCCCCTAAGAACAGGAACAAGACAGGGATGCCTACTTTCACCACTCCTGTTCATCACAGTACTGGAAGTCATAGCCATAACAATCAGACAAGAAGAAGAAATAAAAGGCATTCAAATTGGAAAAGAAGTAAAACTGTCATTATTCACAGCTGACATGATATTGTACATATAAAACCCTAAACATTCGATCAAAAAACTACTTGACTTAATAAATGAATTTGGCAATGGAACAGGATACAAAATCAACACCCAGAAATCTATGGCTTTTTAAAAAATATATTTTATTGATTTTTTACAGAGAGGAAGGGAGAGGGATAGAGAGTTAGAAACATCAATGAGAGAGAAACATCAATCAGCTGCCTCCTGCACACTCCCTACAGGGTATGTGCGTACAACCAAGTTATATACCCTTGACCAGAACTGAACCTGGGATGCTTGAGTCTAAAGGCCGATGCTCTATCAACTAAGCAAAACCGGTTAGGGAAATCTATGGCTCTTTTATACAGCAATAATGAACTCACAGAAAGAAAAACTAAAAAAAAAAATCCCATTTACCATTGCACAGAAAAAATTAAGATACCTAAGAATAAACTTAACTAAGGAGTTAAAAGATTTGTACTCAGAAAACTATAAGACATTGAAAAAAGAGATAGAGGGTGATGTAAACAAATGGAAGAACATACCATGTTTATAGATTGGTAGAATCAACATCATTAAAATATCCATACTACTCAAAGCAATCTACAGATGCAATTCAATCCCCATTAAAATACCATCAACATACATCAAAGAACTAGAACAAACTCTCCAAAAATTCATATGGAATAGAAAAAGACCCTGAATAGCCACAGTGATCCTGAGAAAGAACAAGGTTGGATGGATCACAATACCAGATATCAAGCTATATTACAAAGCTGTGGTTCCCAAAACTGCCTGATACTGGCACCAGAACAGGCATATAGACCAATGGACCAGAATAGAGAACTCAGAATTGACCCAAGCCATTATGTTCAATTAGTATTTGACAAAGGAGGCAAGAGCATACAATGGAATCAAGACAGCCGCTTTAATAAATGGTGTTGGGAAAATTGGAAAGACACATGCAAAAAAATGAAATTAAAACACCAACTTACACCATACAGAAAAATAAATTCAAAATGAATAAAGGACTTAAAGGTAAGATGGGAAACCATAAAAATCTTAGAAGATTCCATAAACATAAAAAAATGAGACTGCTCTGACTGGTTTGGCTCAGTGGATATAATGTCAGTCTGGAGACTGAAAAGTCCCAGGTTCGATTCCAGTCAAGGGCATGTACCTTGGTTGCAGGCACATCCCCAGGGGGAGGTGTGCAGGAGGCGGCTGATCAATGTTTCTCTCTCATCAATGTTTCTGACTCTCTATCCCTCTCCCTTCCTCTCTGTAAAAAATCAATAAAATATATTTTTTTTAAAAATGAGACCTATGTTGTAGCAATATCTTTGCTGATACAGCTCCTAGGGCAATGGAAACTAAGGAGAAAATAAACAAATGGGACTACATCAAAATAAAAAGCTTCTTCAGAGCAAAAGAAACCATCAACAAAACAACAAGAAAGCCCACTGCACAAGAGAACATATTTACCAAAGTTATCTCTAATAAGGGTTTAAGCTCCAAAATTTATAGGGAACTCACACAACTTAACAAAAGGAAAATAAACAATGCAATCAAAAAATGGGTAAAGGGAGACGTATCCAGTGTCTTGTCCGGGAACAGATAGGGTGAACAGCTGAAACGAGTAGCATCCAGCCTGAATTGGCAGAGGAGATCGAGCTGGGAGACAGCCTGCAGCCAGGTAAGGCAGAAGTCTCCTGAGAGAGGTAAAATCAAGGCTTTGGGAAAGATATTCTGCCAGACCTGAGCCCTGAGGATCAGAAAGTCTCCACACGGCACTGGCACCGGCACCGACACCCAGCAGCGTCTCCTGAGATAGGCACAGAGGAAAGAGGGTCCGTGGAATTGCTGGTTGGCAGCAATTCTAGATCTGGGTTCACAATCAGGAAAGGGCTGGGGTGTGTGGGCAGGAGAGAAGCATGCTCCCCTTGAAGTGGATTCTACATCTGGGTCCACAGTCAGTAAAGACTGAAGTGTGCTGGCAGGAGAGGTACACACGGGCACAGTCTCTCCCACCTCTGTGGCTGGTGCCTTTCTGCATTGAGCCTTATCCATAGGGCCTTTTGATTACAGACACTTACCTATGGCTGGAGTGTGGGAAAAGGTGCCAAATTGTGGAGTCTGGAGAGAGAGGGAGGTCCAGGAGAGGTGGCAGTGAGTTTGGTGCTGACTCATGCCAGAGCCTGGGACCTGGGCAGCCATTGTGCCCTGAAGAGATAACCCCTCCTTCCAGTAACCAGGCAACTAATACAGCCACACCCAGATTCCATCTGAACAGTAAAAAAGATTTAAAAAAATAAAGAAAAACCTAAACAGTTCCTGAGAGTCCAAAGAGACTGGCCTAAAGAGAGACTTTTGGTCCCAGCAATTGGAAATTGAGAAACACAACAGTACAGAAGACTGGGATCTTAAGCCAGCCAAAGGAACATTTTACTTCTCCTTTTTTATTTGTTTAATTATTACTTTGTTACCTTTCCTTTTTTTTCTTTCTTTTTTTCTTTGTTTTCCTGTTTGTGTTTGTTGCTTTATTTTCTATTTCTCTTCACTTTATTTTTCCATCACTCTATTTTATTTTATTTTTTTTTTGCTATTTTTATACCATTTTTGAAATCAAATTTTCTGTAAATTTATTTCTTTTCTTTTCTTTCATTCTCTTTCCTCTTATCCACCCATCCCCTTTCTACTTCCTCTATACTGAACTGAGATCCTCCCCGTATTCCTCCAATTCTTAACCTTATCTTCAATATATAAACTCAGCATCTACAGATTCTGCTCCCATCCTCTCTGCTGGGGTGATCACTTATAGTATTATTGTTGTGAATATATTCATGCTTTGGTCCCTTTGTGTGGTGTCTTGTTGAATTTTATCCTGTCTGGCCAGGTGCTAGAGAGTGAATCTCACAACCAGACACCTGTAGAGGAAACTCCATTCACGAATGGATCAATAATACCCCAGACCCAACTACAGAGGCAGGAAGAAGGTGGCAGTGAGGGAGAGAGTGTAAGTCAGTGAGGGACCAAAGAGGAGTGTGTGGTCATGTGGAATTTGCATGTGTGTGTGTGAGTGAGGCACAGATAGATCCCGCAGTGGTCTGGCTAAATGGGCTTCCTTAACTAGGCAGCCTCTGCTACTATTGTAAACAGTTCCAGGAGGCCAGCCCATCCTCGTAGGCCTAGCGTTTTTAAGGGGAGAGCTGCTGTAACTGGGAGCCAGACCTCACCCCCACCCAGGGTGCCCTCAGATAACACCTGGGACTATACAGTCACCCCTGCCAGGGACCTGCTACTTCAGATGTAGTCCCACAGTCAACTAGTCTCCAGTTATCCTGGGCACAGGCTCCTGTGAGTTCTGAAGCATGCTCTCCTCTAAATGGCCCAACGCCTTAGTCCAAGGCACTGCAACCACACAAGCAGCAGACATGTGAGTAGCCCACCCATGTCCAAGGAGCAGCAGCTATGTGACCAGCCTGCTCCAGGCCTAAGAGCAGAAGCATCACATGGCAGCCCCTTGTCCAAGGATCACCAGCTGTGTGAGCAGCCCGTTCCCCAGTCTGAAGAGCAGCATCCATGTGAGCAGCCTCGCCCCTGTCTGAGGAGCAACCCACACTAGTCCAAGAAGCATCAGACAAAAGCAGTCTGCACCTATCCAATGAGCAGCAGCTGGCTACAGCCTCATGAGCAACTTGCTCCATCTAAGAAAAGCAGCTGCGTGCAGCCAGCCTAGATACAAGGAGCAGCAGCCATGTGAACAGCCACCTCTGTCCAAGAAATAGCAGCTGTGTGAGCAGCTTCCCTTACCAGCCAGAGACACCACTCCTGCTAACAGCACCCACCAGAGGAGCCACTGTAATCTGAGGAGTAGCCACTTTGAGGAGCAACTACAGCCCGAGGAACCACCGCCACCCAAGGAGCAGCCCTGCACAACTTGACATCTAGATCAGTCGGTGAGACCAAAATTGGGTAGACAAAGAAACCCGCAAAGAAAAGGAGGAATCGCCAGAAAAGCAGTTAAGTGAAACAGATGCATGCAATATGTTAGAAAAAGAATTCAGAATACGGGTCCTAGAGTGCATAAACCAGATGGAGGAAAAAAATCAACAACTTATGTAAGAATCAAGAAGAAATGGATGAAAAAAATCAATATCTTATGTAAGAATCAAGAAGAAATGAAGAGTGATATAGCTGTCATAAAGAACACCATGGGAAGTTTCAACAGTAGATTAGAAGTGGAGAACCAAATTAGCGAATTAGAAGACAAGGAAGAAAAACACAACCAAACTGAACTGCAATTAGAGAAGAAATTAGAAGACAGGAGGAGAGCCTAAGGGAGGTATGGGACAACATGAAACAAAGCAACGTACAAATAATAGGGGTGCCAGAACAACAGGAAGAGGAACAAGGATTAGAAAATGTATTTGAAGCAATAATCTCAGAAAACTTTCCTGAGGTGTGGAAGAAAAAAGTCACACAAGCACAGAGAGTCCCAAAGAAGATGAATACAAAAGGACCCACACCAAGACACATCATAATTACCATGGCAAGTGTTCAGGACAAAGAGAGAATCTTAAAGGCTGCAAGACAGAGACAGAAAGTTACATACAAGGGAGCTCCCATTCGGCTTTCAAATGATTTCTCAACAGAAACACATCAGGCCAGAAAAGAATGGACAGAAATTTACAAAGTGATGCAAAGCAAGGGACTGAATCCAAGATTACTCTATCCACTGAGGCTATCATTCAAAATTGAAGGGGAAATAAGAAGCTTCACAGACAAAAAAAGGCTAAGGGAGTTTATTACCACAAAGCCATCAATGCAAGAAATGCTAAAGTGACTGGTGTAAAAAGAAGAAAAAGTTAAGAAAGAACACAGGCACAAAAAATAAAATGGCTGCAAACAATTACCTTTTAATAATAACTTTAAATGTAAGTGGACTAAATGCTCCAATTAAAAGACACTGAGCGGCTGAATGTATAAAAAACATGACCCATATATTTGCTGTTTACAAGAGACTCACCTCAGAATAAGGGACGCACAAACTGAAAGTGAAGGGATAGAAAAATATATGTTAAGCAAATGGAAATGAAAAAAAAAGCTGGGGTAGTGATACTTATATCGGACAAAATAGACCTCAAAGTGAAGGCCATAACAAGAGATAATGAAGGCCACTTCATAATACTAAAGGGAACAATACAACAAGAGGACATAACCTTGATAAACATATATGCACCCAATGCAGGAGCACCCAAATACATAAAAAAAACTCCTGGAACATATCAAGGGAGAGATCGACAATAATACAATCATACTAGGGGACTTTAATATACCTCTTACATCACTGGATAAATCTTCTAGACAAAAAATCAGCAAAGAAACATCAATCCTAAATGACTCACTAAATCAGATGGACTTAATTGACATCTTCAGAACATTTCATCGCAAAGCCGCAGAATATACGTTCTTCTCAAGTGCACATGGGACATTTTCAAAAATAGACCACATATTGGATCACAAGCAAAGTCTCCCCAAATTCAAGAAGATTGAAATCATATCAAGCATCTTCTCATATCACAATGGCATATTAGAAATAAACTACAATAAAAACAATCCAAAACATTCAAAATCTTGGAAGCTGAATAGCATGTTATTAAATATTGATTGGGTTACCAATGAGATCAAAGAAGAAATTAAAAACTTCCTGGAAACTAATGACGATGAAAACACAACAATCCAAAACCTATAGGACACAATGAAAGCAATCCTGAGAGGGAAATTTATAGCTCTGCAGGCCTACCTCAAATAACAAGAAAAAACCATAGTAAATCATCTAACTCTACAACTCAAAGAATTAGAAAGAGAGCAACAATAAAAGCCCAGAGTGAGCAGAAGGAAAGAGATAAAGATTACAGAAGAAATCAATGACAGAGAGACAAAAAAAAACCCACAAAAACAAAATAATACAAAAGATCAATAAAACCAAGAGCTGGTTCTTTGAAAGCATAAACAAGATTGATGAACCTCTAGCCAGGCTCACCAAGAAGCAAAGAGTTAGGACCTAAATAAACAAAATCAGAAATGATAGAGGCAAAATAACAACATACCGCACAGAAACACAAAGGATTGCTAAAAAATACTATGAACAACTCTCCAACAAACTAGACAACCTCGAGGAAATGGACATATTCCTAGAAAAATACAGCCTTCCAAAACTCAATCAGGAAGATTCTAAAAATCTAAATAGGCCAATACCTATGGAAGAAATTGAAGCAGTAATCAAAAGGCTTCCAGGAAATAAAAGCCTGGGGCCAGATGGCTTCACAGGGGAGTATTACCAAACATTCAAGGAAGATCTAAAACCTATCCTCCTGAGACTACTCCAAAAAATTCAAGAGGAAGGACCACTTCCAAGTTCATTCTATGAAGCCAGCATTACACTACTACCAAAACCAGATAGAGACAACACAATGAAAGAGATTTATAGGGCAATATCCCTGATGAACATAGATGCCAAAATCCTCAACAAAATCCTAGCAAATTGGATCCAGCAGTAAGTGTAGGTAGAGCACGGGAGGTTTATCTCGGTGCAGTGGCTAATGCCATGTTGTGAGCTCACTCCAGCAGTTCAGATCTTTCTGGCAAACCAGGAAGATGGCAATGCCCACCTGAGCCCCTCCTATAGCCAAGTACACAGTACCCCAACCTTTCATTGGCCTCTTAAGAAGATGTTCCATGATTGGCCACCTCTTCTATAAATACTGCCATACTTCCTCAATAAAATTAGACCTGTATCACAGAACCTGGTCTCCGGAGTCGTGCATGCAAGCGTCCTAGCGCTAGGGGTTCCATTGTCCTCACCCCTGGGAGACTCCCTGCCTCAAGTAAGTAAATCAGAAAGATCATACACCATGACCAAGTAGGATTTATCCCAGGGATGCAAGGATGGTACAATATCCGCAAATCAATAAACGTGATATATCATATAAACAAATTGAGAGATAAAAACCACATAGTCATATCAATTGATGCAGAAAAAGCATTTGACAAAATCTAACACCCACTTTTGGTAAAAACTCTAAGCAAGGTGGGAATAGAAGGATCATACCTCAACATGATAAAAGCCATATATGACAAACCCACAACTAACATCATACTCAATGGGCAAAAACCAAAACCATTTCCCCTTAGAACAGGAACAAGACAGAGATTCCCACTCTCACCACTCCTGTTCCACATAGTACTGGAAGTATTAACCATCGCGATTAGACAAGAAGATGAAATAAAAGGCATCCAAATTGGAAAGGAAGAAGTAAAATTGTCCTTATTTGCAGATGACATGATATTGTACATAAAAAACCCTAAAGACTCCATTAAAAAACTATTAGACTTAATAAATAAATTCAGCAATGTAGCAGGATACAAAATTAATGCTAAGAAATCTATGGCATTTCTATACACCAATAGTGAACTTATAGAAAGTGAGACTAAAAAAGCAATCCCAATTACCATCGCACCAAAAAAATTAAGATACCTAGGAATAAACTTAACTAAAGAGGTAAAAGACTTCTACTCAGAAAACTACAGGATGTTGACAAAACAGATAGAGGAAGACATAAACAGATGGAAGAACACACCATGTTCATGGATTGGTAGAATCAGCATCATTAAAATGTCCATACTACCCAAAGCAATCTATAAATTCAATGCATTCCCCATTAAAATACCAACGGCATATTTCACAGACCTAGAAAGAACTCTCCAAAAATTCATCTGGAATAAAAAAAAGACCCCGAATAGCTGCAGCAATCCTGAGAAAGAACAAAGTAGGTGGGATCTCCATATCAGATATCAAGCTATATTACAAAGCCACTGTTCCCAAAACTGCCTGGTACTGGCACAAGAACAGACATATAGACCAAAGGAATCGACTAGAGAAGCCAGAAATTGACCCAAACCAATATGCTCAATTAATATTTGACAAAGGAGGCAAGAACATACAATGGAGTCAAGACAGTCTCTTCAATAAATGGTGTTGGGAAAATTAGACAGATATATGCAAAAAAATGAAACTAGACCACCAACTTAAACCATACACAAAAATAAACTCAAAATCAATAGAGGACTTAAATGTAAGATGGGAAACCATAAAAATACTAGAGGAATTAAAGGCAACAAAATCTCAGACATATGCCGAAGCAATTTTTTCACTGATACAGCTCCTAGGGCATTGGAAACTAAAGAGAAGCTAAACAAATGGAACTAAATCAAAATAAAAAGCTTCTTCACAGCAAAAGGAACCATTAACTAAACAACAAGAAAGCCCACTGCATGGGAGAACAATTTGCCAATGTTATCACTGATAAGGATTTAATCTCCAACATTTATAGGGAACTCATACAACTTAACAAAAGGAAGATAAATAATTCAATCAAGAGGAGAACCAAGATGGCAGCATGAGGTATATACCTAAATGCGCAGCCTCCACAACTACATTATAAGAATGCAACTATACAGATAAACGGCCATCCTCCAGAACCAACTAGAAGGCAAGAGAAGGAGTGCTTGGAGACTGAGTGGAAGCTCCCCGCGCCAAAACAGAGGTACTGACATGCTGAAGGGAGGCGGCAGTAAGGTGGCAAGGCAGCCCGGTGGAGCGGTGGAGCGGGTGAAAGGGTGGCAGCAACTGCGCTCGGGTCCACGGCTTGGAAGGAGATTATAAACTCCGGGGCCACACTGAATGCGACCCAGGCTGTAGGGCAACGGGGCAGAAGACCAGTGGCGTTCTAGCAGTGCTGGTCGCAGTGACACTGACACGGAGATACCGGGTCTCAGATGCACGCAGACCCGAGGGCTTGGAGGCACCAAACCCGGGAGAAACTGCAACGTCAGTGGAGGGGCAGCCATTACGGGTTGCTCTACCCTGGTGATTCTGAGACCCCGCCCCACCCCACCTACAACCCCACCAAAGCTGTGTGCCTGCCTGCCTTAGCATAACCTAAGGGTCTGCAGATGGGACAGAACTCCAAAAGATCCAAACCTCAAACAACGAGGAGAAAGGCCTGCAGGTCATTTCCTCCCAGTGATACCTCCCAGTGATAACTACAACAAGACTGTACACCCAGCCTTCGAAGGGGTACAATAAGAGTGTCCACTCCAGGTGATTGGGGAGGCTGAATCACTAGGCCTTATACACAGAAAGCCAAAATGCAGAGACTAAAAAGCAGGTCACAAATGACAGAAATGGAGGAATGCAAACGATTGTATATAGAGTTCAAAACCACAGTTATAAGGCTTTTGAAGAATATTCTAGAGACTGCTGATAAATTTAGTGAGACCCTCGAGCATCTGAAAAAGGACCAGCTAGAAATTAAGCATACACTGACTGAAATAAAGAATAATATACAGAGATCCAACAGCAGATGAGAAGATCGTAAGAATCAAGTCAAAGATACGAAATATGAAGAAGCAAAACCCATCCAACCAGAAAAGCCAAAAGAAAAAAGAATAAAAAATATGAAGATAGTGTAAGGAGTCTCTGGGACAACTTCAAGCAGACCAACATCAGAATTATAGGGGTGCCAGAAGAAGAGAAAGAGCAAGATATTGGAAACCTATTTGAAGAAATAATGACAGAAAACTTCCCCTACCTGGTGAAAGAAATAGACTTCCAAGTCCAGGAAGCACAGAGTACCTCAAACAAAAGGAACCTAAGAAGGACCACACCAAGACACATCATAATCAAAATATCAAGAGCAAAAGACAAGGAGAGAATCTTAAAAGCAGCAAGAGAAAAGCAGTTAGTTACCTACAAGGGGACACCCATACGACTGTCAGCTGATTTCTTAACAGAAACTTTGCAGGCCAGAAGGAAGTGGCAAGAAATATTCAAAGTGATGAACAGCAAGAACCTATAGCCAAAACTACTTTACCCAGCAAAGCTATCATTCAGAATTGAAGGTCAGATAAAGAGCTTCACAGACAA
>PVJC01030801.1:0-20921 GCA_004026665.1 Murina feae
CACAAACTACCCGGGCCCTTCATTGGTACCTATTTCCAAACGCTTTTTTACTGGAAGTAAATTATGACTTTGAAAATATCCAGACCTTTTTCTTGAAAATAAAGGCCTTATTAAATAAATAAATATCTCCTAAAAGGAGCATGTCTATCCACAAAGGAGAAAGACAAAAAAAAAGAGACAAACTTATAATGAAATGAATCCTTTTAATTTTTCCAAGCCCTACTAAGAACCAGGAAGAATAGATCATCATCACAGATCGAAAGCAGGATGTAAACATTACACCATTAAAAAAGTTTTCCTTCTTTTTTTGTCCCCTTGAGAAACAATAGATGATAGGGGAACTCTGGATATGACGTCTCTGAAGCTAAAAAGGAAAGAACAAGGCTAACCTTTCTAAAATAATTGTCTTTCCTAAAGGTTTGGTTCTGCCTCTGTGATCATATAATTTTCATGTAGTTTTATGCATTCCCTATGGCTGAATCAGCTACAATATCATTGCATATTAAAATTTCAGCACAGAAATGCACAGTTAAATGCCGTGCTTGGTATAAAAGTCAGGAAGAGACTGGAGGCAAGATGGAGAAACAACTGAGTTTAATAAAGAGGTCAATACAGCTGAGCAGACACATTACAGCCCTATTTCCCAAGACTGCTCTTGTACACACAAAAGAAACCCCCCCCCCAAAAAACCATTTTTTTCAGAATGCTTTTAGTGAGAGACTAGTTCTTATGAAGCAATAAACATTATTTTTAGTATCCATCCTATTTTTGAAACAATTTTAGTCTGGGTCATGTATTTTCAGCAGTTTATTAAGTCTTGAAAGTAAGAATGCACAATATATAAATTGATACCCAAGAATTCTTACCAAGAATTTGTTCACTTATGTAAATTTCTGATAGAATACATCAATTTATCCTGGATGTCATCTGAAAATTATATTTGGGGAAAATGGTTATATAAAAAAGTTAGTCGTTCAAGAGTATATATTATACCTATGTCAACATATTTACATAAGTTCAGAAATTATGGAAACAGGTTTTGAAATTGCTAGTCTGTTCAAAAATAAACGTAGCCCGAGATGTGACTCTACTTCCCTTCTTCAGTACACAAATCATTTCAGAAAAACAATTGCTATCGAGCACAAACATTTTAGTTTCACTTGTTAGCAGATATCTCCTGTGTATTCATGGAGGGAATACTTCTTTTGGATCTTCTATAAAGTGCATTAGATTTAAATACAACCAAGAGTGGAGTGGATTACATTTGTTAAGGTTTTTGAAAATGTGTAGTGTGACTTACTGGTACATGTTCCCATTGACTCAAAGTTATGATATGAGCTTTTCACTCATGCTCACGGTCTCGAAAAGTGGCATTTCTTTATCTGAGAGGGTATTTCCCTAATGACATAAATACAGAGAGAGCATCCTGAGTACCGAGGAAACATACAGTGAGGATAGCAAGAGGGGAGGACTAAGATATTAAAGTTATTTCTCTCTGATAAAATATAGATGGCAGAAAAAAATGGCTGAAGGCCATTGAGAATTTTACATCATGAAGCACTAACACCAGTTCTTTTGCTGGAATTTTTACTATCTAGAGAGTATGTCCTTAAATTGTGGCCAAAATCTGAATTTGCTTTAAGAAATTAGTGACCCTGGCTGGCGTGGCTTGATGGTTGAGCCTTGACCTGTGAACCAGGAGATCGTGGCTCGATCCCTGATGGGGACACATGTCGGGGTTGTGGGCTGGATCCGCAGTGTGGGGCATGCAGGAGGCAGCCGATCAATGAGTCTCTCATCATTGATGTTTCCGTCTCTCTCTCCCTCTCCCTTCCTCTCTGAAATCAGTAAAAATAAAAAACAAAAAAAGAAATAAAAAAAGAAATTAGTGATATCACTTTACATAAAAAGTAATCAATTAACACAAGTGTCACTATACATTTTTACATATTTGTCCAGGTCTTCATAACATGACACAGAGGATTATAAATGTTACTTTCCTATGTAAATAAATGAAAAAAATGAATAGTAATAAGAAAATTGGTTAGTTACTTCAAGACTAGATTATATATATATATATATATATATATATATATATATATGATTCAAAAAATTGTTCAAAGTGATTTTTATAAAGAAATTTGAATAACAGAAAAAACTAGATGCCCTTAAGTTAAGAAACAAGATTTGATGTAAATTTATAAACCAAAGTAGTGCAAAAGTTCACACAACACACACACACACACACACACACACACACACACAAATGGTGGTTTAAGGTAATTTAGTTTTTATTTTATCTGTACATTTTAACAATGTTTAGCCATTCAGCACTAAATCTATGTTATTAAAAGAGTAAGTGCTATCTTAAGAACAAAAAGAAAATATTTGAGATCATTGCCTCCAAATGCCAAGTGCTTATATTTATATTCCAATAGTCATTACAAATACTTCTTTAAAAATACAACATCGAAAACAAACTTGGATATTTGGAAAATTTACTGGTTAAGAACAGAGTGACTATTTTAAATGCTTCACTTCTAGGTTTATGTATACTTAAATAATACATGCTATTTTTAAGTTATCTTTTTAAAGGAAAAAATACTTATTTAGCCCACTGTTTTTCAAATCAAAAGATGTAACTTCTTCTTTTAAGGTTAATAAACATTCTATCTTTGAGAAAATTACCTAGAGCCAAGTCTGAGAAATAGTGATGAAGAAACTAAAATATTTTTATGAATAACTTTTAATTAGATTTACAAAAATAATTTATATTTAGAACTGGTTCTTCTGTTAGATATGACAAAAAAGCAAAATTAAAATGTTCTATCAGAACAATTGGGCCTCAGAGAATATAGCCACACATTATACTGTGGAAAACACTGAGTTGAAAAAATAAAGTTCATGCTAAATAATATCATCCCATTACAAATCATGTTTTTATTATTGATAAGATTTTCCTGGAGATGTCATTAAAATTAGAATTCTAAACGTTCGAAATATCCCGGAAATCTCCATTTTCCAGAACGTCTTCAGATTTATTTAGACTATCTGATGGAAATAAGTGCATTAGGTAGCACGCCAGTCCCACTGAAATGGCGAGAAAAACAATATTTGTAAATATTCATATATGTGCCTCAACATGGCCCATGACAATTTTATAGCTATTTATATTTTCCAATAATGCAGAATTTAGAGCATGCACAGTATTTCCCCTCTATAGCTAGGTATTTTTGACTATTTGGAATGGTATCTTATAGTTTCATTCCTATATGTAATTTTCTCTTGCTTGAATTATCTAGATAATTGAAGTCAAAGGTCATTTTTGGTTTCAATATCTAGACAATTTATGCATAGATTCAACTGCTGCTAATTTATAGTGGAGAAATAAAATGAGTTTTCAAAATGTGTAATGACATATGAGATTCCATCTGTGGCTGTACCTGAACCTTAATGAGCTCTCAATACAGTGATGTGAGCCTTGATAACCATGGATTGGTGCTCTCACTTACATGCCACACGTGTGCTACTTTTTATTATATGATGGAAGAAAAAGAACTTGGTCACTACCACAGAAAGCCGTATCTACGCGTCCATTGTGTACACACAAAAATATGTTTGTTTAAATTTATATCTCCACCCACCTTAATTGTTTCATTTCTGCTTTCCTTAAGCTACATGAAGATGATTTGTTACATAAAAACCTTTAGGATGTGTTTTTTATTAGGAAATATGCTGAAAAGCTATTCAACATAGCTTTAAGAACTAGAATACTAATTCTTTTTTTACAATGCACTGCTGTCAACAGCAATATCAGGGCAGAGCTACACAGAAAATGAGTCAGCCTCCATAAGCCGCCAGTGTGAATACCATAGACCACATTCGTAAATATGAAGGCTGAAAGTACCATTATTCAATGTCCTGGAGAAAATGAAAACACCAGGCTTTGCAGGATTCATCCTTTATGTGGAATAATTTAATTTTATCATATACATTATTTTTGCATAGCGAAGTCCTGTTTCAACCTTTTTGATTCCACAAAACAATTGAAAATTGAATCAGCATGCAAGAAGTGTTCAAATACGTTCTTTTTTTTGCGATTTTTGCATTCCTATAAGTGCATTTATGATATGATGTGCCAAACAGAGAACTGTATCTTCAGCTTCAATTATTATCATAGTTTGATAATTAAGTGTATTTTTTAAAGTCTTAATAATAATTGAGACTATTCTATAAAGTAAGTAATGATTTCATCTGAAAAGAAAAATTGGGTAATAAAAATTTCTATAAAGAAATACTGCATATACACATGTATATAACAGGAACAACAGGGCACATAGAAGTCAAAAGGTCATTATTTTTCTGAAAATTACATATTCTCATGCAAAATCTGATAGTCCTTATTGATGGACAATGTCATAAAGCCATCACTGTGTTTATAGACATTTAATTGAAGACAGCATAAAACGATAAACTAAGAAACATGCATGGTTGACTCCTCCAATTCAAACCATAAATCATACTGATGTTCAGACAAGTCGCCCAGACACAAATTCTGATGATAGATGAACCATTTAACTTTGATTTTTGAAAGCAATGAGCTTGCTAGCAATACCTCACACTGACTAATACCACATATGGTCATATAAGAACTCATCAAAAATCCATTTTTCCCTTGTGTGGATGCTAAAATTATCTTCTAAATGATCATTATTAAAAGTATGCAGTGTGTAACATCTTGCTAATGTGCATAGCTGGATCCAATGTCTACTTGCTTCAGTAAGCAATGATTTTATCACGACTTCAGTCTTAAAATTTCTTAAGATAAAGAGATAAGATAGTGTGCAAAATTAATAAATGAAAAACAGCACAAACAAGTTAATTGGAAAAAAATGGGTAAAGAAAAACATCTTAAATTTCTTAACATACTATATATTTTTCTGTAGTCACATATATACTAGAGTAAACATGAATCTGATGTCTAATAATTTCATCACATATCACCCTAATAATCAATATGTCATGGAAAAAAATAAAATTTCTTTCTTGTAATCCTTTCCAATTTCCAAACTCCAAATGAAGGAAACACGAATATACCAGATGTCCTTAATGATTTTAGCAATCTATATTTTTAAAACATTTAATTTAATTGTGATTCAATTTAAATATATTATGTTCCTTGACTATAAAAAAGGTGCTTCATGTCACTTGCAAATAGTTGGCAATATACACTGTTAAATTAGTATTTCAGAAATATTTAATGTATTCTAACCTATGGTTTTATAAAATGTTAATGTAAGTTGAGGATAAATAAAAAATCATTTGAGATAAATGTCTTAATATATAAATATATTCTCTTTACCACTGGCTAGACATGTAGTTAAGTTAGCATTTTAGAAGAGAATAATGTTATGTTTCTGTATAATAAAAATTTAAAGTGAAGTAGTGATTGAGGAAAATGCTTGAACATTCCAAAAAATATTCTCTTGCTAAATAATCAGAGTTTGCCTCATTTTATCAGAATTGCACACTTCAATCCACATAGCTCAGGACTAAAAGTCTACGCTACACAGAAGAACTACTTTTTAATTACAAATTTATTTTTAATCCACCTGAAATACTAATTTTATTGTCAATTAAAAATATATATATCAAATATAAACCTGGGGGGAGATTGAGAGCTATAATTAGAAGACAGTTTTGTCTTAGGTTTTGCAAAGAAGAAGTAAAATTTGCCCTGCCCATGGCAGGCTCCAGCTGTGGCTCTCTCCAACTAGCCGGATCCCTGCTAAGGACTGAACGTTTTCACGCTGGGCCAAAGGCTTAGGAATGTCCTCTGGGACTTGTTTAGCTGTGTAGCACAGTGTCATGTTTGGTCTTGTTAGTATGTGGCATGGGAGATTATAGTTTTGGTTATCATCACTGAGATTCTTGAAAATCCACGAATATCACCCATTTTATTTTTCTCCGCTGTTATCCAAATGCCATAGCCCATACTTAAAGGGCTGTTGTTATCAGCCAAACAAAAGATTTGAAATTACGCTGGTAGCTTTGAGAGCTCTGAAAGTGGGGACATTGCAAGATCGAATCCAAGAATGTCGACTAGTCTAATAGCTTGTTTTCAAAGGCAATTGAACACGTCCCAAACCCCCACTGAAGCACGGGAGAGTGCAGTGCTTGCAGGGTGATGTTCATTCAAATAATGTTCTGGCATGTTCTCTTCAGTCCTGGCCAAATCACATTTTTGCATGAGCAGGACAAGATCCTAATGCACCCCTGCTGCCGTCCTTGTGGCACCGTACAACGGTAATAAATGAAAGAGCAGTGATATTTAGATGGATGAGTTGTGTGCTAGGAAGAGAAAACTACCAAACAAGGACCTAAAGCGATCCCCTGTCTTCACATGCTTGATTTCATTCCTTAATTAGAGCCATTAATCAATAGGTATGAGATATGAGGCTTTAGAAAGACTTGGTGACACGACACCTTGCCACCTGTCAAAATTACAGCTTTCTGCTCATGCACCATCCCTCAAATAGTTATTTTCTGCAAGCCTGGCTGCACCTCACAATTCATTATTTACTATATAGTTCTATCCCAGTGCGATGTCAGAAGATAACCCACTGATGATAAGTAATGTTTTACATTGAATTGTTAGCACTCTTGAGTGTGCGCACACACACACAAATTTTTGTTTTTTAGTTAAAATTTTCAAGTATACAATCATTGTTCCTGGTGGCTACATTTGCACTTATTAAAACAATACTTTGCTACTAATTAAATATTTTATTTAAAAAAAACAATGTATATCACTTTCTAAGTTACAGGTGAAATTTTCCCATTTAACAGTAAAAATAAATCTAAAAACATACATTACAGAAAATTTTTTAAATATATTTTTGATTTCAAAGAGGAAGGGAGAGAGAGAGAGAAGGAGGGAGGGAGAGAGAGAGAAACATCAATGATGAGAGAGAATCATTGATTAGCTGCTTCTGCATGCCTCACACTGGGGATCGATCCCATAACCCGGGCATGTGTCTGGCATGTACCCTGACTGGGAATTGAACCCCTGACCTCCTGGCTCATAGGTTAGTGCTCAACCACTGAGCCATGCCAGCTGGGCTACATTATAGGGAATTTTACCTATTATATAATTAACTGAAAGTTGTCAAAAGACCAAAGAGGAAAATGGTTAGGTAAACTATAAAAGTGGAAAACCATTCCAATAGGAAAGTATTTCTGAAGGAAATAACAATTTATTGACAATTATATACACATGTATATATTTGCTTGCTCTTGGAAACATTTTTTAAAAAAATGCTTGCTCTTGGAAACATTTAAAAAAAAAAAAACAGGAAAAAAAAAGAAACAGGTTCAAACCCCATGCCAGTTTCCCTAAAGCATAATCTCCACTAATATGGCTACAAAATGGACTGTTACAGACAAGCTTTCCCAGAAACCATGAGAAACAGAAGGTCCAGGCCGGTTTTCTCGCAGAATAAAACTGTGGCCCTCAATGAATGTGTCCTGGAGAATGCTCATGACCAGCAGGCATCTCTCAATCCCAAGTGGCCTTGAAATCACTTCAACCTTCAATAGAAGACGGGAACAAGAACACATTTCAGAAGCTCTTCCTCGTGTCACCCACCCCCTGTACACTGTCTTCAGATAATTGCTTTCTACTTGGCATTATCCCAATTGCATTGTCCTCTGAATGTCATGACAGCAACTCGTCTAACTGATGTTGTACGTGAGACAAACACCTTTCTCATATTAACTGACCTAAAGTATCAGAGCATTTTAGTCACGGTTGGAAATTTGGACAACAGTTGATTTAAAACTGATCTGATGTATAGACATTGAACAGTAACTGATGACTGTTTTAAATGCGAATCGTCACATTATCTACAAAGACTATCACTCCCTAATATTACTGACCTGCTACATACTGCCTTCTGCAGTGTTGATTTCATAAGTGTTTTAAGACCATTGCCTATATTGGCGGGAGTGACATACTTGAATTAGAACAGAAGAAGCATATGCAGTACAGTAAACCATGTAGTGAAGAGAGGAAAATAAGACCTAGGAGGGTATTTGCACACACTATTGATGAATTGGTGGTCATTGGTGATTTGAGAAATTAATTTACCTATTCTGCTCGATTGCCCTTTGACCATACAAATATACCTGATGCGTAAAACACTGTTATGTGCACTATGTGAAACAACTCAGAGAAAAATCAAAGCATTACTGTGCGGCTTGAGAAACTGGTCTCAGTGGGAAAGTTTTGTGGGTCAGCAATAAGTTTCCAGATAGATTTTATTCCATAGACCCCTCCAATGTTGCTACTGATTATTTTTATTTTTTAATATATTTTTACTGATTTTCAGAGAGAAAGAGAGAGAGGAATAGAAACGTCATTGATGAGAGAAAAAACATCGACCGGCTGCCTCCTGCATGCCCCCTCAACCCGGGCATGTGCTCTAACAGGGAATTGAACCGTGACCTGCCTGGTCCATAAATCAATGCCCAACCACTGAGCAGCACTGGTCAGGCTAGACCAGACCTGGGTACTTAGGGGATATCAGATGCTGTGACACCAGCACCACGTTTATCCATCTTGCAATCCCTGCAAGTTCCAGCATGGTGGGCCTTTGCAAGTTACTTTTATATTATATTATGAAAAGTATACATTCTACGTATTACTCTTGTTTATTATCTGTCTACTTTTTCAAGAGTATAAGCTCAGTGAGGACAAAGTATTGTTTAAAATCACTGCTATACCTCCAGACTTAAAACAAACAATACCTAGTACATTACAAGAGTTGAATGACTACTTATTAAATACATTAATCAAGAGGGATATAAGTGAGGGAATAGTGCAAATATTTTAAATACTGCCTACAAAAATCTGTATATTTTCTATAAAAAGTTTTGAGGCTACAGTTATAAAGTTATTATAATTTGTATTTCAGGAAGTCAAAACAAATATCTTTAAGTTGTATTAATTCCATGAGAATTAAAACTGCTTCTCAAAAAATAATTTCTTAGAGTAATATTTATAAAATCTCTTTGTCATCACCAAAACTTTCTGTAGGCCTGAGGAGGCTTAAGTGAATAAAACAGCTGATTCAAGTTTATAGGAAACCTTTCACAAAATATGGAAAAGCTTATAGCAGACGGGCACCATTGAACACTTGGAGAAAAACATGATGAAAAATAAGAGGTGTTCTGACTTTATACATTAATAAATAAATATAGAGATTTCATTAGCCCTGTGATAGAGAGGAAGAGGAGAGAAATTAATTTAGATATGAACACAATTACTGGTAACATTTGTCAATGGCAGTTTGTAAATGAAGCCATGTTATACCTAAATCAGAATTGAAAAAGGACATGGACTAAGACCCAGCCTCACACATCCCATTTGAATTCCATGAGCAGCAGCATGTAGAAAAGTTCATGGTTCAAGGGTCTTACCCCGTGTATTGCTTCCTTGCTGCTATATCCTTTATACTAAATAATAAAACAACTAAATATTCCCATTCAGTGTGCATGCCAGCAAGGCAGGTAATTTGGCAAGAAATTGCATTCCCTAAATACCACATGTAAAATTTTTCCAACACAGTACAAGTAATATTATCCCCTAATGTATAGGGACCTTAATTTTGTATTTCCATTCACTCAATTAAACATATTGTGAGCACTCAGGAATTATCCTGGATACTGGGACTGGAGAAATGAATAAAATATATTTATCTGCCAGATGAGACTCACAATTCAGAAATATGAATATATAACAAAAAAAACCAACATTACAGTTCGATAAACACTATGGCTTTAACAAATTGTTTTTCATTACACATGGGCTGAAGCTCAAAGCACAATAATAATAATAATATTTCTATGTTGTGTATTTAAATCATCATTGTGAAATTCCCTTTTGCTAGGAAGATCTAAATAACCCTGGTAGTGGGATAAGATATACATAATAAATATGCTTTGTAACAACAAAAATGCTAACTCATTAGCGTAATTATTGTTAGAAGAGAGAAAATATTTGAACTCCGTAAGGACATTTACTTTAATTTTTAAAACAGTTACATGTTGAAAATCTTCAAAGTCTTTTATATTGCTCCAAATAAAACAGAAAGCCCACTCTGCCCAACTCAACAGGAAAAGGCCTGTTTCTGAGAAAGCATTTGGGTAGATATTTTATTTGCACAACATAGTTATTCAGGGCCTGTATGTTAGGTAAATCTGCAGACCTTTTGCTGTAAAAAGTAATGCAAGAAACATATACCCGCGATACCCCCTAAGGGAAAGACTTCAAAAGCTTTACCTTCAAATAGGGATAGAATTTCCAAAGAAGTTCTTCATATCCCCAGTTTTAAGCTAGACATCTGCAAGGAGAGAGAGATTTGAATTTGTTGGGAAATAAATGGAAACAAATTCTGTGCTTGATGAAGATTGCTGAGTACTCAAACAGAGTCAGAAACAGGCCATTGGCAGCAGTAGAAAGGCTGTAAATTTGCATAGCGCCTTCTTCTGAATAATTCGTTTGGCACTAAGTGGGAAAAATGCTAAGGGGGAGCAATATTATCCTTAAAAGAGATATAAAAAGAAGAAAACCAAACTGGTGTGTCTACCTAACAAGACAATAGAGCATTTTAAGTCAAGAGTTAAACCAATCAAGCAACACATTTCATTGATTTCTATCCCTGAGAATTGACCAGTTGCTTGAGATAAGTGAATCAACAAGCTTTTAGTATCATCTGCATAGATCATCAGGTTATTTCTGAATGGAGATTAAGTCATGTCTGAGGGCATTTATTAAAAAGTTAAGCATTTTAAAAGATGTTCTTTTGCAGTAGAAAAATAATTTTAAAAATTTAGCAATAGACTCCTTCAGATGTGAAAACTAAAATAGTTTAATAGCAAAATGACCTAATAGTTTGGAGAACAATCACAAACTGTAACAGGAACTATTATTGATAATTTTCCATTGATGGTGAGACCTCAATTTTGATCCATCTACCACATTTTTAATGAGTTTCTTCCCTCTGTCAGACAAGGTGCTGGGCTCTGAGGGAATATTATGGTGAACAACACCACCAAAAGAGTTTTCTGTCTCTATAGCCTTGTTCATTGAGGGTATTCCTCTTTGCAAAATTTGCTGCTTGAAAATAAAATCATGTTTTCCTTTGAACATGACATTTAAAGAAGAATAATACTGACAAAATGTTGTATTCGTTATTTCATAACCCTCTATATCAGCAGTTCCCAACCTGTGGGTTGCGACCCCTTTGGCGGTCGAACGACCCTTTCATAGGGGTCGCCTAATACTATCCTGCATATCAGATATTTACATTACAATTCATAACAGTAGCAATGTTACAGTTATGAAGTAGCAATGAAAATAATTTTATGGTTGGGTCATAACATGAGGAAGTATATTTAAAGGGCCAAAAGGTTGAGAATCACTGCTCTATAACTTTAGCTTCCTGAAACTCTTTAATTTCATATATATGAAAAAATATATACAAGTATAATATAAACTATATATGGATATTTGTAAATTACATTGTCTTCTAACATATTATTTATATACTACTAGTATAGGAATACATATAAAAGTCACATTGCAATACCCAAAAGCAATATGAGATTGGCCCAGCAAAAGCCTCTGAGAAAAATGCTATTTTGTGAACTTGTGTACTTTACACCAATGAGGCATTGTTTAGCTCAGAATCTCTTGAAAGCAGAGCCTGAGGCAAGGATTAAAATGCTGATCCTTTATTTGAGAATTTCAAGCTGAGGGCCATGAGGATAAAAAAAGGAAGAAGCGAGGCAAAGATGCAGAGCACCCCTGTGGGATGTTACTGCCCTGTCCTGTCGACAGGCGCCACTGCAAGACGTAGCAGGTGCTTCAGACTGTGCCAGTTGACGTGCTGAGAGTCACAAGTCGCCCTGCAGCTGATCGGACGTCCCCCGGAGAACCCACCGAAGATGGCCAGTGTGTGAGACGAGGGTAGGGAGACTCCACAACCCTGCACTTCTCCGCGTCCTGCTTGGCTTCCTGGACACAAAGTAACTCTGCTACCTGCTTGGTGCCTGGACCTTCCACACAGCTATGCTTGGTTCCTCTCATCTTTGTCCAAGAGGAAGTATTCATTCAACAAATGCATGCAAACCCAAGCAGTCTGCTAGATGGGGTGAGAGCAGCACAACTGACAACCAGTGGTTTTAGGGCCCGGGCAGTCTAGGATGGGGGAGGAAGCACACACACAAACATAACGTAGGTGTATCAGTAAGTTATTCTGGCACTAAAATTATGTATAGATTCTGGCAAAAATATATATATTTTTTATTACTTTGTCATTAAATCCATTATCAGTTTTTATATTGCACAAGTAGAACTGCTTCTGTGTTGCATTTGGTGCCATTCGTTACGGTTTCATTAGTTTTTATTAGTATTAATATTGCTATCACTCCTACATTCCTAGAATTGTTACTCTCTCAGAAGGGATTTTTCTTTATTCAGTGAAAATTTCTGATTTCTCTAAATACTGAGTAACCTTGTACATTTCAAGGAGGAAGCCTAATCTCACTTATCACACCTAAAATGCTACAGCTGTCAGCCAGGCAAATCTTAGGTGTAAGTTCTCACTTTACATTCATTAAAAGGTTATGCTTTCTCTGCATTTTTAAAATTGAGAATGAGTTAATGAAATGTTGACAACCCAGTAGAGTGAGAAAGTAGCCTTATCGTCTTATGTTTATTAAACTTTTAAGAAGCAATCGCAGTCACTAATTTAACCTATATTCCAACTTTCATTTAAAAGTAAGTGTAATAACAGGTCACACTCCAAGAAGAAAAATATTTTCAAGAAAAGCGGTAGGGTGGAAATTTTGTAATTGTTCCCAAGATAGTTTTCAATATTTAGAGTTACAAGCCACAGTTGAATTTGCTAGCAACATATTTGAAATAGACTTTGGACTAAAAATGGTCATTTTGAGCATATTAAAAAACACTAACTCAGTGGTAAAAAAAAATTGCTTTGGATATTACTAGGCATTTCAACAAATGAAAATCTGATTTAATACCTTAAAGGAGCACATTTAATTTTGTTTTATTCAAATAACAACAAGAACAAAGACTATATATGTACATTAAACCTCTAGAAAAAAATTTAGATAAACGGAAATATTATGAGCAAAACTCAAGAGGAAATTCTAGAAATAAGCAGTGAGATTATATAATCAGTTTAAAAGTCAGGAAATATAAATTCTTTCTAGTTTTGACTATGGCCCAAACTAGTAGTGGGACCTTTAATTAAGCAAATATTCTTCCTGATTTAAAAATTCTTTATTTATGGACCAAATCAGAGTTCAAATAGATGTCACAAATCCCCACTCTTCTGCCCTACAACTATGGCAGGCATTGCCATATGGATGCCAGCCTTCTTCAGCCCTGTGCCCATAGTTACCATGTTCATTCTCAGCCTACCACTGCAATGGTTCCCAGCAACGGATGGACTTTGGCACTAGAGAGAAAATAATTTTTGACATGTTTTTTAAATATATATATTTTATTGACCTTTTGCAGAGAGGAAGGTAGAGGGAGAGGGATAGAAAGTTAGAAGCATTGATTAGAGAGAAACATCGATCAGCTGCCTCCTGCACACCCCCTACTGGGGATGTGCCTGCAACCAAGGTACATGCCCTTGATCGGAATTGAACCTGGGACCCTTGAGTCCACAGGCCAACGCTCTATCCACCGAGCCAAACCAGTCAGGGCTAATTTTTGACATGTTTTGATAAGCTAAACCATAGTACCTCTAGTATTTCTTCATTCTAAGTGTCAGTTCTTTGTCCGCACATAGTGTCATTAATTGTTCTTTAACAAAATATAACCAAATTCTGGTCTCTGGTGAGCCCAATTACACAATACCTTGTGCACTGCTGAGGTTCAGAAACAGAGAATTATTCCATTTAGCAGCTAAGGCCTGAGGGAGAAATGAAGCAGCTATTTAAATTAATGACAGTTGAAAATTAATTCAATTTGAGTGACTTAAGTATCACAGAGGCAGAATAAATTACAGAGTTAGAAGGTCAAGATATCTGGATTAAAACCCTATTATCTCATCTTTGTCCAAGTTGAAGTATTCATTCAACAAATGTATGTGAACCCAAGCAGTCTGCTGGATGGAGTTATAGCAACAGTACTGACAACCCCTGGTTTTAGGGAGATGGCAGTCTAGTATGGGGAGAGGAAATATGCATACAAATATAGCCTATATGTATCAGTAAGTTATTTTATGAATAGGACCTGTCATGAAAGTTACCTTAAGAACATCACATCCAAGCTAAGACCTGAAGAGTAAGTAGAAGCTGAACTAGAACTAGAATTGATACTTTGAGTTGGGAAAAAAGTTAACAATCCTTCAAGATTTTGGAGAAGTGGGAGATATGACTTTGTAGAGGGTTGTAATTAGCAGATAAAGGAGATAAAATTCAGCATCAGATCTGTGGCTTTGCTCCTAGGTGGATGGAGCAAAGTGGGCAATTAAGAGGAGGGAAAGATTTGGAGGAACGCTGGAGTTTAGCTTTTAAAATTAGACATTTATAATGCCAATACAACTTTCAGAGGATAGTGCCACGTAGGAACTTGATACATAGGTTTGGAAATTAGAAAGGAGATCCAGCATAGCTATTTAGTTATTTTAATCTTTATTGTTGAAAGTATTATAGATACTCCCCTTTTCCCCCCTTGACCCCCTTAAAGCCCTCCCCCCCCCTCCTACCATCCCACACCTCAGGCCTTCACCACACCTTTGTCTGTGTCATGGGTTATGCATATATGCATACAAGTTCTTTGGTTGATCTCTTTCCAACCACTCACCGCCTCAGCCTTCGCTCTGAGATTCAACAGTTTATTCCATGCTTCTATATCTCTAGACCTGTTTTGTTCATCAGTTTATTTTCATTAAATTCCACATAAGAGTGACATCATGGGATACTTGTCTTTCTCTGACTGGCTTATTTCGCTTAGCATAATACTCTCCAGGTCCCTCCATGCTGTCTCAGAGGGTAAGAGCTCCACAGTATTCCATAGTGTAAATGTACCACAGCTTTTTTTTTTAACTCTTCAATCACATTTTTGAATTTTATTCTATTTCTTCTTCTTTTTTTATTATTACTTAAAATATTACAAAGAGTAGTACATATGTCTCTTTTTTCCCCCTTGACCTTCCCCTGTCCTCCCCTACCCCCCAGTGTCTTGTGCCCATTGGTTATGCTTATATGGATACTACCACAGCTTTTTTATCCACTCATCTATTGATGGGCACTTGTGCTGTTTCCTGATCTTAGCTATTGCAAATTGTGCTGCTATGAACATGGGGGTGCATATATTCTTTCTGACTGATGTTTTGGGTTTTTGGATACATTCCTAGAAGTGGGTTCACTGGGTCCAATGGCAGTTCCATGTTTAATTTTTGAGGAAACTCATGATGGCTATTTAAACTGGGACCCACCAGCATGTGTATGGTTTTAAATCCATAGGAATGGATGAGATTGCCTTGGAGGAGAATTCTGCATGAGGAGTTAGTTACAAGAACTTCTTCTGAGTCCAGAATTTTCAGTGATTTTATACAAACTTTTTTCCTCCAAGTGTGGTCTGTGAAATAACAGCATTAGCCTTACTTGAAAACCTTTGAGAAGTTCAGTGTCCCTGGGGCTACCCCGGATCTATGGACTTGAAACCTGGATTTAGAAGATTCTTCAATAATCAGCACATTAAAAGTATTTATTTTATTTGTAACAACGCTTCCATATAGGCCATTTCATTATCCTAATTTTACAGATAATAGATCTTAGGTTAAGTAAGTGAAAAAGCTTGCATACAAAACCAGCAAACTTACTTCAGATCCAATTACAAAGATATCATTTGGGTGTGTAGAAAGAGAGAATCTGTTAGAAAAATATATGAAAGTTTGGTGATGATGGATTTTAATGACAACCATCAGCCAGATAGTAGTACTATCATCAGTAAAACACTGTTCTTACACAAATGATAAGTGACATAATTTCACTCTGACTCACCTTTTGTCTGCACATTCTATACAGTATTATGGACCATTAATTAATAAAGCAAAGGTAGTTAACTTTTGTATAATAGTTCATAAAAATTTAAACATCCTTTATTTTTATTAAGCAGGGTGGGGCAAAAGTAGGCCTATGGTTTTGAGTATGCAAAACACAGTTTAACTTATTCTTGAATTATTACTTATTAATTATTTTATTATTTCCCATATGAAGAGCAGTAAACCTACTTTTGTCCCATCCCGTATATATCCCATACTTTTAATAATTGAGTTCATTCTCTTATAAAAATGAGGTTTTTTTTAAAGATATTTTTTGATGTTGGATCAGAAATCAATGTTACTAGCTTCATTTATTTCTCGTAGCATTATTGTGTGGTCAAATTAGATGAAATAAATGAAAGAACATCGTTCAAAGGAATACTTTAAGTTCCATTATTAAGAATGAAAAAGGAAAGATAAAGTTTCAGGAATGAATATCACTGCGTTTTTTAAAAAACTAAGCAAAGCCCTGACTTAGTCAATGGATTTTGAGGGAAGTTATATTTCATGGTTAATACCAACTACTCGGTTTGGCCATGAATAACCAGTGAAATGTAAGTGTCCATTGGATGTAAGCATACTTTCTCGATGACCGGGATAGTTTGACTCTGATACAATTCCATGAAATAGGAACCTTCCATAGGAAATTCTTCAGTGCGCTAGAAAAACAATATGTTCTGAGAAACCTTAGAAAATTTTCAGACTACTCCACGCAGCCCTTTGTAAATGCAGCCAGGACAGTAGACGATGTGAGCGATACCATCATAGTTTGGTAACAGCCAAAGTACCACTGGGGAAAGATCTGTGTGCCAAGAGGTAAGAGGAAATCACAACAGCCAGGAGCGAAGACATGTCAGGCACTTAAGAAACAAACAGTGACTCCCAAGAAAAATCCTGAGGGCTAAGGGCAATAAAAACAAATGAGCAAACAAACAATTCATCTTTGTCAAGAGGCCAAACCATATACTCAGTAAAAAGGGCTCTTGCCAGTTCTAAAGACAAGACTATCTCTTGGGAGGATTGATGATTCTGGACTATGAGATATTTTTACAAAATAACTGGAAAAGTAGGAAGTTGCTAAAAACATAAATGATGAGCACTCAGCAGCATGAAATATATCTGCTCCTTACGAAGAGTCTAATTCCCGTGTCCTTGTGTCTGATACTTTACCTTAGGGTAAGCTAACTTTTACATTTAGCTACAGATTTATTTTTTTTCATTGTGTGGAGATGGCCTTGATATTGAATTATTCTACAGGGACTTTGAAATAACTATATTAAAGGTGATAATTTATCCAGGAGACATAAGGACAAGACTTCCACAATTGAGACAGGATTGGTTGTAAAAAAAAAAAAAAAGAGGATAGGGGGAAAGGTCATGCTAATGTGGTTGGAGAAGAAATGAATTCACAAGTATACCTCTGTGTGCTTCCACAGTAATTATTTCCACTGTAGTAGTTATCATGCCAATCTTTCTCCTTCTCCAAGTAGTCTGTACATTCCTTGATGACAGAAGTTCATCTTGGTCTTTACTCTTTCTTCAAGGCCAACATAGTACCTGGTACAGAATAGGTGCTAAATAAAGTTTTATTGAAGAAATAATGAATAAGAAATAACAAGGTTAATGGTGGCTTAATTGGGGGCAAAGTATAGAAAGAAAAGATGCTTTGGAAAATTAAACAATACCTCTGACTGATGTGGTTCAGTTAGTTGAGCATCGACCATGCACCAGAAGGTTGTGGGTTTGATTCTCAGTCAGGGTACATAGCTAGGTTGCAGACTCCATCCCAAGTTGAGGTGCATATGGGATGCAACCGATTGATGTATCTCTCTCACGTCAATCTTTCTCTCTTTCCCTCCCCCTTTCCCTTCTTCCCTCTCTAAAATCAATTTTTTAAAATTTATGTTTGTGGCCCTAACTGGTTTGGCTCAGTGGATAGAGCGTTGGCCTGCGGACTCAAGGGTCCCAGGTTCGATTCCGGCCAAGGGCATGTGATCGATGTTTCTCTCTCATTGATGTTTCTAACTCTCTATCCCCTTGTCTTCCTCTCTGTGAAAAATCAATAAAATATATTTTAAAAAAAAATTTATGTTTGTGGATAGCCAAAGAAGTATTTTGATCAATTCTTATTTTACTACCAGGGAGTTACTAAAAGACTATAAAGACAACCCCTCAATTTATTTCTGTAAAATATATACTGTGTTAAATCAAAATACTGAATTTCTTGCATAATCATATTTTAGAACCATTTCAGGTCAAAATTAAACAGTTGTGTAAGTTAAAATTGAAAAATTAAAGATCCCAAACTTTATAATGTCACTACTTATCAATCATTTGATGCAGCAAAATTTGCTCTTGTGTGAATCAAAGACAAAGCACACACATTTTCATAGGAGATTTATACTGGTCTTCCAGGCAACATTCCTGGTTGCACAGTGAGGAAATGGCTGGTGAATTCCTAGACTTATCAGCAGTGAAGGAAGGTGGAAGACCAAAGAGAATGAAGGAGGTATTGCTTCAATTTGTCAATGTCTTTTACAGCTTTACTTCAAGCATATAGAGTTTCATGTCAGTCTTTCAAAGTCTATTTCTATTAAAAGCGCAAAGGAATTTACAAAGGCCTCAAAATGATGGATTTCAATGATATCATGTAGGAAGCAAGGGTGAGAATAAATTCAGGTAAGAAAAATAATTTTCCTTCCTCTGGGATCTTTAGCAATCGACAGATTTTCTTCTGAACTCTGTTTAGTAGAAAGGACTGTCAATGTTATTTTTTCCTAACTTAATAGAAATTCAGTAAATAAGAAGGAAAGAAAAGCAGGGGAGGGAGAGAGAGAGGAAGGGAGGAAGGAGGAAGGAAAAAAGTAAAAAAGGAAAGAAAGAAGGAAGGAAGAAAGGAAGGAAGGAAGGAAGGAAGGAAGGAAGGAAGGAAGGAAGGAAGGAAGGAAGGAAGGAAGAAAGGAAGGAAGGAAGGAAAGAAGGAAGGAAGGAAAGAAGGAAGGAAGGGTAATAATAAAATAGTGATATGCAAATTAACCATCACTCTGAGACACCTAAGCCACACCCACCAGCCAAGCCACGCCACTAGCCAATCAGAGCAGCTGTATGCAAATTAACCTAGCCAAGATGGAGGCTTGCAGCCATGGAGCTATAGCAAACAGGAGGCTTCCAGTGCAACTGCCTGCCTAGGCCAGCTGGGCCTCTGCTTAAGGCAACAATGTTTCAACTATAGAAGCCACGGAGCTGAAGCAAACAGGAGGCTTCATTGCCTGACTAGACCTTCACTCAAGGCAACAGAGTTTCAATTATAGAAGATAAATAAACCCCAGAAACCTGATTCCAGCCAGCCTTGCTGGGATATTGGGTCAATGGGAGCTGTGGGCAGCCTGAAAACAACCCTCAGCCCCTCACCCAGGCTGGCCCAGTACCCAAGTAGGGACCTGAACCCTGAAGGGACTGTGGGCAGCCTGAAAATGGCCCTCAGCCCCTCACCCAGGCTGGCTACACCCCCATGGGTGAGGGTCCCCACTGGAGGGTTTGGCCAGCCTGCAAACAGCTATCAGCCCCTCACCCAGGCTGGCCAGCCATGCCAGCAGGTGGACATCCCCTAAGGGGTCCCAGACTGCAAGAGGGCACAAGCTGGGCTGAGGGACTCCCCCAAGTGCACAAATTTTTGTGCACTGAGCCCTAGTCTATAATAATAAAAGTATAATATGCTAATTAGACTGGACAGCCGAACAACCTTCCGGACGTTCTTCCGGATGACCTTTTGGACAAAGCTGGGATTTGTGCTGAACCCCTTGCACGAATTTCATGCATTGGGCCTCTAGTCTCTAAATAAGAAAAAGAGAAACTCTGTGTTACTCAATTCAACTTCGCAGCTAAACAGTATCACCTGTTTGATGGGGTTTTGTAGCACGGCCATATTTATTTCTGGAAAGTGTACCGACTCCTACTGCCCCTTTCACAACAGAACATTAGTAATTACTTCATACTGATGTTGCTCTTAGGACTCAGGGAGTGAACATTGCATCTGGTTTCCAGAATTCTATAACATCCTTTCATCATGTGCCCCAGGAACGTATACCTAATATTAACAATCTGTTAGTTTTATGGCAAGTTCTATGTATGTTATCATCTGCTTAGTACTTTGAATACAAATTGGTGTAAGAGGGGTTAATTGTAAGGAATTTATCTTTTTGTAAAAAGGCAAAAGAAGACTTAATATAGTTCTTAGGGTATTTATATTTTTACATAGCGGAAAACCAGTTTCATAAAATGGCCCAAAGTTACATAAAAATTTTAAGAAAATAGTAGTACAGAAAATTTTAATAAAACCTCTCCATGCAAGCTACCCATTTGTATAGTAGAAAATAGATTTTATAAATATGGATTTCATTCTACCATCCTGAGCAAAATTGATTCCATTACTAGACAAACTCATTATTAGCATTGTTTTGTGATAGTTATGGGTTTTAATTTTTCTTTTCAAAAATCAATAGACATGATCTCATTTGTAGGAACTAAATGTCATTACCTTGAAATAATTTTATATAGCTTATTGTAAGCCTGATAGAACTTCTTTTATTTTAAACTCTTTGAATAAGCAATGTCAAAGCTTCAAAATAATTTTGCCCAATTTCTGTGAAGTCCTATAAAATATTCATTAAAGAATCATGCCAGTAAATTTGAGCTGAAACAGCCATGTTTGTAATTATCCCCCATAGAAGCTGATGCTGATGGACAATGAAGGAGAGAGAAACAGAGAGAGAT
>PVJC01030802.1:0-20973 GCA_004026665.1 Murina feae
GCCCTGGCCACAGCTCAAAAAAGAGAACAACATGCAGGGGAGGGCAAGAGTCTGAGAGATCAACATAGAGGGGGTGCCTGCTCCAAGCCTTGATGGTGTGCCTGGGGGCAGGCCCCCGGCAGGTAGACACACACAGGAGGACTGCTCCGAGCCTCAGATGCGGCTGGGGGCAGGTCCCCAGTGGTGACACACACACACATACACACACAAGGCGCCTGGCAGACTGGGGCCATCATAGGACATCCACTGAGGGGTCCCAGACTGTGAGAGGGCACAGGCCAGGCTGAGGGACTCCCTCTACCCCGAGTGCACAAATTTTTGTGCACCGGGCCCCTAGTATCATATAAATGGAATGTCTTATGTAGCATTTTGGATGTAGCTTCTTTCCCTTAGCAAAATGCATCTGAAACTCATCCCTGTTGTTCATGCATCAATAGTTTGTTCCTTTTTGTTGCTGGGTAGTATTCCAATTATAAATACACTCCAATTTTTTACCCCCTCACTAACTGGATGTTTGGCTTGTTTCCAGTTTATCCTGCTATATTTTTGTACTCCTTTGCAACTCTAGGCCTGCAGGAACAAGAAGCAGCACCAGAAATGGGTTTCTGATCTCACAGCCATGACAGGCCTTCCCCCGCTCCACTTCTCTCTCTACTGCGCGCATTCACACATTGTGGCAGTTGCACAGGAGCCTATCACCATAAAACAAACTTTAAATGAAGAATGACAGCCCTAGCCGGTTTGGCTCAGTGGATGGAGCATCGGCCTATGGACTGAAGGGTCCCAGGTTCAATTCCGGTCAAGGGCATGTACCTTGGTTGCGGGCACATCGCCAGTGGGGGGTGTGCAGGAAGCAGTTAATCGATGTTTCTAACTCTCTATCCCTCTCCCTTCCTCTCTGTAAAAAAATCAATGAAATATATTTTTAAAAAAAAAGAATGACAGATCCCAGGGGCCTGAATACAGAACAAATTTGTTCCTAAAGCTGGAGAAGGCAAGAATAAGCAATTAAAGTTTTTAGAATTTCAAGTTCCCAGGAATAACACTCAGATGATCCAATAGCTGGATGTGCCCGTGACTGGTGCCAGGTTCTCCTTGCTTGTGTCCTAAGGGAAATAAGTCGTCTATTTAGGACAGTAGTAAATGAGGAGCAAATGATCTGAGCAACAAATGAAACAAGCCATTTGTTAAAAGTGAGATTGTCTAATAATGTTACAATTTAGAAAATAGTCCACTTACTCTCTTAAGAAAATCTTTGTTAAGCCCCAGAGGATTGTAGTTTGTTTTTTAAAATTATTAACTACTAATATTCTTTAGGTGGTAACCTCTCTGCATCTTAAATATTACTAATATTCTATGATTAACAGAAATCTGATTCTAGTGCAGCATACTTAAGGAATCCTTGAACCAGAGCTGACCTCTGATTGACTGGTTTGACACAACCCTTTTGCATGCTGAACACAGTAGACCTTGTCTGTCTTTTTCATTTTTACCACAATATGACTTGATTTCTCACATGTGTGTTTTCAAAAAACATTAGGTCACCCCTTTAAAATGGCTCTAGACTATACCTTAGAAATTACTGGTGTTTGCCCTAAGTGGGAATAAACTCCTCAAATTGAGCATATACTCATCCCTATTTTCTCTAATCCAGTGTTAATGACCCATTTCATTTGGACAATGTTTAACAGTAGAATGGTTTTTTAACTACATAGAAGTCTGTACAAAACAGCATGTGAAACAAGAGACAGTGAATTTTCTGGAAGAAAAGATTAGAGCGAGTGATGTAATCTTTCTTTAGAATGTCTAAAATTAGGTTCATTTAACTCACAGATGGGAGTGCTAAATACGATGAAAGTCCCATATGTTCCACACTATGAAGCTCTACAAAAAAAGTTTTCTAAATCTTATGAGTTAGTGGATCAAAAATATGTACTTTCCTAGTGGTATTTAAAACTAGAAATGATATCTTTTGATGACATTTCTTTCTTTTCTCTGAAAGTTCAGTACTTGGTTCAGGTCTAGTTTATCTGACATTCCCCACTCTGACTAGGAAAAAGCTTTTAACTATTTTTCCACATCTGATTAGTAACAGTTGTGCTTAACAAAATATTCTCTCCATCACTCATGTTTTAACCTTAATGCTTCTTTTTTTCAGACTTATAATTAAGTGTTATTGGGTGACCTTGGTTAACATGAGCACATAGGTTTCATGTGGGGATTTCTAAGTTACAAGATCTGTATAGAGCCCCGGCCAGGGTTGCTCAGTAGTTGAGTGTTGACTTGTGAAATGGGGTCACAATTATATTCCTGGTCAGGGCACATGCAGGTTGTGGTCTTCATACCCAGTATGGGGCATGCAGGAGGCAGCTGATCTATATAATTCTCTCACTTCATTGATGTTTCTATCTCTCTATCCCTCTCCTTCTTCTTGAAATCAATAAAAACAAATTTTTCAAAAAAGAAAGAATGAAAGAAAATGAAGTCCTGCTTCCATCCCTCTCTATTCTGTGTGTTTTTAAAAAAATCTGTATATAGCACCATGTGCCCACCACCCAAAGTCAAATCTTCTCTGAGCAGGCTTCCCCACGTCCAGCTGCATAGGGAAAATACTTATAAAGTGGCAAAAACTTTTGTTCCCAGGACCCTCAATATTTCTACCATTGATCTCAATATACAAATTCAGATGTATTGACCAGTCAGCAAATTCATGATGTCAGGAGTACAGCATGTCCTCAAATAACATTTCACTATAATGTTGAGAAGAAAAAACTTATTCCCTGCTTGTGCCAGTGTCTGTGTGGAGTTTGCACGTCCTCCTCATATCTGTAGGTTTTCTTCAGATCGTCTGGTTTCCTCCCACATCCCAAAAATATGCACATGAGGTGAAGGGGGGCGGGGAGGTGGGTGTCTGTGTTGCCTTTGCCTGAGTGAGCGGGGTGTCTGGATGTGCCCTACATGTGCAGCTAGTCCAGGGGTGGTGCCAGGATAGCTTCTGGCCACCGAGACCCTGAACTGAAACAAGCAGGTTGGAAAACAATTATCTTACTTATTTTTACTGATCTTTCTTAAAAGTCTGTAAGTTCGCATTTATTTCAAAGCTTAACATTAGAAGTGTTTGGGGGTGAGGGCATGAGCAGGGGGGTGGGGGCAATGGGAGGATAAGGACACATATGTAATACTTTAATCAATAAAGAAAATAAAAATTTTTTAAAAAGGAGTGTTTGGGTCTTTATTTAGGAATTTGGGAACATTTTTGTGATTAGAAATATGCCATAGGAACTTAACTCTTTTTTATACCAATTAGCCTATAGTAAATTGTTATACGTCAGTTTCCTTAAAAGTTAGTTTCCAAGAACCTATCAATGACATTGAATCTTACTGTAAGAGGGTGATATTCTTTGATAACATAATTACTATTGCGTTCCTAATTTTCTTTGTGCATAACAGCTCATGCAAATGTCCCCAGAATAAAAAATTGTTTGGACATATTCTTAGTCAAAGACATTATAGCCCCTAGAAATAGAAAAATACAAAGTATGACTTGTTGAAATTAAAAAACATTAATTGTCCTAATATTCTGGGCAGAAGAAGACTTGTTCATCACACTTTGCTGGCTCATTAGCCCCCTCACCCCACCAGTACAGGTTCTCTGCCTCTGTCCAAGGCCCCTCCCTCTTCTTCCTGAGTCCCCAGAAGCTCTGACCAGCAAGCTCCATGCTGGCGGGCACCCTGAATCCTTGGAGTGCCAGAGCTGTGGCCTTGGCACAGTGAAGAAGAGCTCTTTGTATTTCATATGTTGGAATAGGGTTGGGGGTCCCAGCGTGGTGTTGCTTAGGCCCCAACATCTTACAGAAGCATCAGTGAAACCAGTCCTTGTATTTTTTATACTCTCACCTCAATGAGTCCAGAATGGGGACCCAATTAACCTTAGTGCTTCTGTGCCAGAGACCAGTCATTGTCACTCAGTAGAGAAATGTGCCTGAAGGCTGGTGGACCTTAATTCCCCTCAATAGTGGGGGAGCTATTCACCCATCGTTTAGATAGAGACATTGATAGTTAAAGCAGCCCTCCACCTCTGTTACTGATATATAAATTCTTGTTGCCTCTTTGTTGTTGGAGTTTCATGCCCTTAGGATAAAGATGTGGTTGTTTTTCCCATTCCCTTAATAAAAGCTTTGAGCAAGACTGGTGTGATGGGCAATCTTTCCCACTAGTGGAAAGATGCCACGCCTGGTCCCCATTATTCTAAATTAATTTTCTTCTAGTCTCTCTCTCTCTCTCTCTCTCTTCATTTTACATGCGGCCTCCTCCAGAACTCAAACCTAAACGGAAACCCTGAACCACACGGGATGTGTAAGGGATTCCCACACTTCTGCTTCTCTATACGGCTGTTCTTTGGTAAAATTGCTAGCTCATTATACCCTCATCGCACCCACCCAATCCTCTGACCACCTAGATATGTTTACATCCCAGAAATGGCAGGATCCAGGCTCAAGCTGAGGCAGGGTTCCTCATGACACACAAGCTATGTGCATGTTAGAGCAGGCAGTGAGCCTGATTGAGAAGCCCCTGGAGTCCAGTGACAGCAAATTCCCTGGTGAGACAGTGGAGGAGTGACCTGAGAGTTGAGGAAAGGGCCCTGCTGTGAAGGAGTTCACCAAACTCTTAGGCTGCAGCTGTCTGACACCTTATCAGTGTCACCTGGAGCTTCGCTAAAGGAACAACTTACATCCTGCCAATGCCTTCTGGTTGCTCTCAGAGTTGCAAAAATGAGCCTCTTCATCCTCAGTCAGGAGGATGGGGCTTGCTATGGACACTTTATGTATTCCATGCCCTTAGGAGAGACCACAGCCCCTCTGCCAGGGCCATCTGCTAGTCCACTTGTGCGAGTTATAAAGAGGTGCCTCCTTCTCGTGGTGACTCCAGCTGGGGACGGACACACAGCTGGCACCACACATGCCCCCTCAAACTCTCCAGAACAGACAGCTATTAGGGGAAGAAGAACGGTGCATCAGAGCCTTCGTGATCTACCTTTTTTTTTTTTTTTTAAATATATTTTATTGATTTTCCACAGATAGGAAGGGAGAGGGACAGAGTACATACACACCTGGTATGCAGCCCAGAGAGAAGGAACGAGGCCGAGGTCACACTGTGATAAGAGTAGAGCTTGGGTCTCCTAAAGCCCCGCCCCATGATCATGTCCCTGTGTGAGAAGCAGCAGCTTCATAGCCCAATCACAGGAGCCGGGGCTTCCTTCCCCAGGGAGCAGAGCAGGCTGGAGGACTGACAAACTCAGACTCAGGGGTCCTCTCTCTCGCTCACCACTCTCTAAGGCAGGCAGGGTCGCAGTCCTGGGTGCTCATGAGGGGGTGGTAAAAGAGAAGGACATAAATGGAAGCAGATGATTAACAAGTTCTGCAGTCCGTCTCCACGTCCCCACCACACACAGTGAGCTGTAGTCCTGTCTACTTAGAACAGTGGTTCTCAAACTCTGCTGTGCACCAGGGTAAAAAACAAACAAACACATAGTGTTGCCTTAGCCAGTTTTGCTCGGTGGATAGAGCATCGGCTTGTGGACTGAAGGGTCCTGGGTTCAATTCTGGTCAAGGGCACATGCCTGGGTTCCGGGCTAGGTCCCCAGTGGGGGGAGGGGCGGGGGCGTGCAGGAGGCAGCTGATCAGTGGTTCTCTCTCATCACTGATGTTTCTATCTCTCTCTCTCTCCCTTCCTCTCTGAATCAATAAAAATATACTTAAAAGAAAGAAGAAAAAACATAGAGTGTTGGCCCTACCCCCAGAGTTTCTGATTCAGAGGGTCAGAGGTGGGCTTGACAATTTGCATAGCTAACAAGTTCCAGGTTATGCTGCTGGTGGTGGCCTGGGAACCACACTTTGGAAACCAGGGGCCTAGACAAACTAGAGAAATAGACAACCCACCCTTTCCTCCCTCGCCTTCTTCATTTGCTTCCTCCTCTCATCTGCCTTGTCCTTTTCTGTTTCCCCCTCCTCTCCCCGTCTTGGGTCTTCTTCCCATCTCCCAAAGCATGATGGAGTGAGCTAGGCTCTGCTGGCCACCTGGGTTCTAGTCCCAGCTCTGTCACTGACTAAATGAGTGACCTGGGCAACTCACTTCCCTCATTAGGTCCCAGGAGAGGCAGTTGCCTAGAATGAGAAATCCCCCAACCCACCTCCCACTCAGCTCCTTCCCAGCAGGACTGTGTCCATCAGGGTTTGTCTCTGTATCCCCGCATCCTAGGTGCAATGTGTGCTTGAAGAGAGCCTGGTGAGTGAATTCAATGGCCTTTGGGCGTCCTTCCAGCCCAGACTCTGACCTCTCCTTCCTTCCAAATCTGAGCTTTTCCCTCTCCAGTTGAACATGACATCTGGGGTCTAGGCAAGGAAGTGAAGATGCTCCCGCAGGCCCGCGATCTTGAGACAGAGCCCTTGAACTGAGGGGATCAGGTCTCGGAGAGCAGATACCTGCCTGACTCCCAGGGACAGCTGAGTGTGGTGCCCAGGTGAGCACCGGGATCCAGACAGCCCAGCGGTGACGCTCGGCCCCCTGCACCGGCCGAGGCTCCAGCAAGGGGCGCCAGAGAGAAGGCCAAGGCCAGTCTGGTCATCCCAGGTGTCCAGTCTGGGTGGGCGGCTGCGCCCTAGGGGCGTGGACACCGCCAAGGCACGCCCCAGACACACTTAACTAGCTCGAGAGCCCGGGCGGGGAGGAAGGAGGGACAGAGCTCCGGCTACTGCTGACCCACCCGGACCCAGACCTACACCCAACCCGGCTCTAGACGGCGCCCGCCATGCGGGGCCCGAGTGCGGCTCTGTGGCTCTTCCTGGCTCTGCGCACTGGTGAGGCCCCGCTGCCCGCCCGGCCGTGGGAGCGGAGCCGGGGCGGGGGTCCCGGAGCTCTTCAGCCCCTGAGCAGGACCCGGGGGCCGGAAGCGTGTTCCGAACCCGCGTCTAGCGGATGAGGACGATTCGGGGACCTAGCGCTGCGCCGCGCAGATCGGGGAGTCTGGAGAGCTTCGCGGAGGAGGCGGCACTGAGCTGGGCCTGGCGGGAGCGGACCTGCCGATGCGCGATGCGCGGGCGGAGGCGGGAGGAGAGAGGCGGGGGTCGGGAGGCCGTGGCGAGGGCGAACGCTGTCCATGGGCGTGGGAGCCAGAGGAGGTTTGGGGGGCCAGAGCGGCTCCACTTCTCCGGCGGCCCCTCGGGACGGAGACAGAAGAGTCCGGGAGGGAAGGGAGAGGGGGACACCGCTCCGGGGCTCCCTGCGGGGCGCGGGGGTGGAGAAGGGGGCCCCCTCCCGAGGGAGTCAGGGCCGGGACTTGGGGACGGAGGCGGGACCTCGGTCGCTGCTTGCAGGGGTCGCGGTGGAGACTCTGCAAAGCGGTTCGGTCACCGCTCTGACCTCCCACCCCATCTGCGGCTGCTGCCCACCAGGGTGCAGTCCTGGAGCACTGGGAGCGGGGAGGAGGGGCGGGGGGGGGGGTCCTACCTTCCGGGGTGCCGCCCTGGCTGGGGAGGCGGAGGGTAGTGGAAGGGAGGATGAGGACACCCGCAGCCTTGACCCCTAGCGTGGGGATGGGAAGCACTGGCTGCCAGGAGAGGGTGGGAGGTGGAAACTGGACCCAAAGCCGCGGGGGGCGCTCAGGGGCGCTCAGGGGTCCCGGCTGCCCTGGCTGGGAAGGGGAGTGCATCAGCCTCGGAACCGGGGAGCCCTGGCACCGCTCTTCTGGGTCCCGAGGTGCAGCTCTGCGGCCTCTGGCCTGGTCAGATCAGGGACCCAACAGGGGGAGGGACCTACGCTGGAGGCCACTGAGGACCTGTGTCCTGGCTCAGCTTAGGTTTTACTCACAACACAGAGGTGGGCTGCTCATCTGAAACGGGATCAGAGAGGTCAAGTCCGTTGTCTGAAGTCACCAGCTGGAGCAGCAGGAACTAGGAGCTAGGCTGCTGTCTCCTCGGCCTCCCCTTGTCAGGGGCCTAGCACTGTGCCCTTGAGGGTGGGTTTGCAATGGACATGATCACAGATGCTCCATGAGGGCGCAAGGCTCCTCAAGGGCAGCCACAACCACTTCCCTGCCTCCTTCCTCAGCTCCTGAGGAGGCCCAGAGTCCCTGAGAGGGGCAGGAGCTAGCCTACCACAGAGCCACAGGCCTCCCAGGATGGCCCCGAGGTCATGGTAGCCAGCTGATACCTGAAGACACTCCCTTGCCTCTGTTATGGGCCAGGCCAGGCCCGAGCCACACATCTCCCCTGAGCTCGGGGACACACATGGCCCCACACAAGGCCCTGCCAGTGAGCCAGCCCTTCCCAGTCTGTGGCACCTCTTTGTGCGTCGGTGCCCCCCGGGGGGCTGGAGGGGGGTAGGAGGACTGTGCTCAGCAGGCTGGGTCACCAAGAGCTGCTGGAGCCACCCTCCTCGGAGGTGGCTGGGCCTCACTGTCCTCTGCCCCCAGCGCTCAGCGGGAGGGAGGTGCAGTGGTGCACCACCTCAGACCCGGAGCAGCAGAAATGCAGCGACATGAGCAGCGCCTTCCAGAGAGCCGGGGTCCAGCCCGCCCTGCTGTGCGTCCAGGGCACCTCAGCCGACCACTGCATCCAGCTCATCACCGTGAGTCCCCTCCACCTACCAGACAGGAGGCCTCTGACTCAGGAGGGAGCACACAACAGCCTCATTCACTGGGACGGGCACTGATGTCCCCCGCCAGGGTTGGGCGATAGGATCTCCTGAGTTTCCAAGGTAACAAGGGCCAGCCTGTTTCCTGCTCAGGCCCCAGCCAGGCGCCAGGAGGCCTAGGAGATGGGCGCCGCAGTGGGGAAAGGTGTCGGAGGCAGAGTTTTTCTCCAGCAAGGCCCCTGCTAGAATGGGGACACTGCCCACCCCGCTGAGGGGAGCCCCGACAGCAGACTCCTCTGTGGTGAGTCCCTCACTGTGCCATGGAGTTTTCCAGATCGGGGCTTGTGTGGTTTCTAGGGAAGGAGGACCAGGGGACAGAGGTCCTTGGTGGGTGAGTGGGGGGTGGGGAAGCAGTTCTGCGAGGTAGGAGACCTGCTAACTCAGAGGCAGGACTTCAGGGGCAGGACAGGTGTAGGGGAGCCTTAGGGGCAGGCACAGGGGCCCTGAGTTTTGTTCCCCTCAGCCTTTGATATGCCCCCAGGCCCTATCCAGTCCCACCTGGGCCAAGGCCCTGGGCCAGGTCCACTCTGAGGGCACAAAGCAACGCTGTTGAACTACAATTCTGTTCGTGGACGCCATGACCTACTGATAGTATAGTGCCATTTGTGCTTTAAAAGAAAAAGGGGAAATGGAAGCGGGCATGCCTGTATGCAATTCAGTCTGCATCACAGAGAAAACCTGAGGGGCAGATTAGCAGGGGGCTGGGAAACAAGAGAGCGAGGGAGATTCACTTGTCACTACATACCATTTTGTACTATCTGATTTGTTACCATGTACCTCTATTATAAGTCCTTTAAAATTAATATTTTTTGAAAAACATAATTAGAAAAACAGGGTGAGCCCTAGCCGGTTTGGCTCAGTGGATAGAGCATCGGCCTGAGGACTGAAAGGTCCCAGGTTCGATTCCGGTCAAGGGCATGTACCTTGGTTGCAGGCACATCCCCAGTGGGAGGTGTGCAGGAGGCAGCTGATCGCTGTTTCTCTCTCATTGATGTTTCTAGCTCTCTGTCCCTCTCCCTTCTTCTTGGTAAAAAAAAAGAAAAACAAGGTGAGCCGGAGCCTAGGAGAGCTGTCCCCTGCGCCCTGGTGGGGGAGGGGCCTGCAAGCCTGAGCCAGGACAGGGAGGACTTCAGGGGCTTTTCAAGGGGCCCTGAGTGGCGGGGGTGGGGAAGGCTGGGGTGCAGGGGTGGGGGTGCTGACTCACGTGTTCCCAGCAGGCTGGGGAGGCAGATGCCATCACTCTGGACGGAGGAGCCATTTATGAGGCGGGGAAGGAGCACGGCCTGAAGCCCGTGGTGGGTGAAGTGTATGATCAAGGTCAGAGGGCCGAGGGGGAGGAGGGTGGGAGGAGAGCGGAAGTCAGCAGCGTGTCCTTGCTGAGCCTGGCCCAGCCCTGACTCCCTGGAGCTGGTCAGTAGGTAGCCCTGTCCCCAGAGCAGTCCTGGACTCCTGGCCACACAAATCTTTTTTTTTTTTTTTTTAAATATATTTTATTGATTTTCTACAGAGAGGAAGGGAGAGGGATAGAGAGTTAGAAACATTGATGAGAGAGAAACATCGATCAGCCGCCTCCTGCACTCTCCCCACTGGGGATGTACCCACAACCAAGGTACATGCCCTTGACCAGAATCGAACCTGGGACCCTTCAGTCCACAGGCCGACGCTCTATCCACTGAGCCAAACCGGTCAGGGCCACACAAACCTTCAGAAGGCTCCCTAAATCTCCACGAGGGGGGATGCCAGAGATGCAGAGGGCTGACCCGCATCTGTTCTTCCTCACAGGGATCCCAGCAGCCCCCTAACTTGCACCCACAAACCCTTACTGAGGGGCTGCCCAGGCCTGGTACAGTGTTGGGCGTGGCCTGGGGTGGTCGAGGCGTCAGTAGAGCTCAGCTACCTCACACTGAGTGGCAGCTCTCAGAAGCTACAGGAGTAGGGGAGGGGTCAGACAAGAGGCGGTGACCAGAAGCTGCAGAGCCCACACGCCAAACATGAATCCCAGCTCTGCCCCTTCCTGTGACCTCCTGTGACCTCGGACAACCGCCACTTCCTTGACTATAAAATGGGGACAGTGATGCCTGCCCTGTCACACAGACTAACTGAGCCCATGTGGGAGCATGTGTGGGCGGGAATGTGAGTCCCTTTGCCCCGTCCCTGCACCTCAGACCAGACACACCTCAGGCTCAGCCTGCCCTTTACCGCTCCCACCACCTCCATTTGTCCAGGGCCGGAGCTCCGTCACAGCCCAGCTCGGTTGTCATTTCCAAGGAGCTCCCCTGGGCCTTCCCGCCCCTACACAGGGCCTCTGTCTCCTGCTTCCCAGAGCACCGACTCACTCTGCTCAGGCCGTGGCCCCTTCCGCCTTGTTTTCCTTGTCACCATGGCGAGTCCCCTGAGGAGGCCCCGGTCCTCATCCTCGGTGCCCAGCACAGGGTCCTTCTCGGTTACTTGACTACTTGACGACACAGGACACAGACCAGCCCTGCAAACCAGCCAGCCTTTCACTCATCGGCCAGAAACAGCTCTTCCTCTTTCATTCAACACGTTTATTAAGCACCTACTACATGCCAGTCATGAGCATAGAGTAGTAAGCAAAAGAGAGCCAGTTTCTGCCCCCAAAGAGCAGGCGTCACATAATAAACAAATAAACACCAAAAAAGTGTAGTTACAGAGGCGGTGCGCGTGTGAAAAAGTAAAGGCCATGAGGGAGAAAATGAGGCCTGAGGGCTTATCTGGGGAGGTGACACTAAGTGGGGCCCAGACCAGAGTCCCAGGTGGGAAAGAGCTGGTGCGCTCAAGGGACTAAGGAGAAAGGCACAGGGGGCCGGTCAGAGGGTGGGCCCCCACGAGGCCACTTAGGTTGCCGGGGGCCAGGTGCAGGTGTGCGAGAAACAACGCTGGCTTGTTTTCTAGAATTCAGCTTCGTTCTGACGGCGGGCATCCACCACACGGGGCAGTCAAGCCTGTGCACATTCGTGCTAACGTATAGGGCGTCCTCTGGTCATCCGTTCCCAGAGATGAGTTCTTCCTCTCTTGTGTGAATGGCACCTTCTCCACCATATTGTTTAGCGCAGGGGAATCTTTCGCAAGGATACAGACTCCTGCCCACCCACATGCATCCTGGTCAGGATCTTGAGTGATATGAGACCGCATTGTTCTTTCTACCTATTTACCTACCTATCTACCTACCTATCTGTTATCTACCTAACATCCATCTATCCTACCTATTGTCTATCACCTATCTATCTATCTATCTATCTATCTATCTATCTATCTATCTGTCTGTCTCTCCTTTCCCCTCAGCACTAGGAAGTCACTTTTTCTAACCTGGGGGGAGCCACTGCCCTGCTCCTCTCAACCACGCTTTTCCCATAAGCACACCACCATTCCCTCACTCCTCCTAAGCTCTCCAAAGGGCTTCACTTTTGGAAAACAGAACTCGCAGGCCACTCACTCCTGCGCTTGGTGCAGCTGCAGAGCTCCCCTGGCAGAGACAAATGTAGACTCAGCCCTGAGCCCCCTGACTCCAGAAGGAAAGGTGAAAATTAACTAATGAAATAATATCTACCACGTGAGGGGGGGAGGGGGTCTGGAATAAGACACAAGGCTTGCACTCACCGGCTCTCTCAGTAATGAGAACCCCAAGCGCACATACCCATGTACATCCACACGCACACACACATGCATTCGCATGCAGGTTTGCGTGGCACACACACCCCCTCTCCCCACAGCCTTCTCGGGCAGGGCCCGGCCTCTCTCGTGGCTTCTCCCTTGCTGCCCTCACTCCTTCCCTCTCTTCTGTCCAGAGGCTGGTACCTCCTACTATGCAGTCGCTGTGGTCAAGAGGAGCTCCAACCTGACCATCGACACCCTGAAGGGCGTGAAGTCCTGCCACACAGGCATCAACAGGACGGTGGGCTGGAACGTGCCCGTGGGCTACCTGGTGGAGAGCGGCAGGCTCTCGGTGATGGGCTGCGACGTGCTCAGAGGTGAGGGCGCCCGCGGCAGCCGCTTCTCCTGGGCCTCTGGGTTCTGCTCTCCGCGCCTCATCCCTGCTAGTCCCCTCGCAGGGCAGCCTGCCTCCAGGCTCGCCTTCATCGTGCAGCTGCTTTAAGGAGCAGCACAGTCCCACCTCTCCAGGGGCCTCCAGACATCTAGTGGGTGTTTCGGCCCCTCCTGTCTTCATGCTGGGCTGCCCACTGTTGCCACTGTTATAGTTTCTGGGGAGGGCCCCCCAGAGCACTCAGCTCTCACTTACCCATTGGGACCTAGTGACTCACCAAAGAGCAGCTCTCTAGACCTGGTGTAGGTCGCTATTTCCAGAAACGTGACCTCAACTTCATGGAATTAGAAACTCTATTTCTCCAGGACCCAAACAAGCTGCTGATTTGTACCCAGAAAGTTCACATGTAGCAAATCAGAGACTTGCTGCTCCCTGGCTGGTCCATTTGACAGAGAATAGGGCTGTCCTGCAGACGGGAAGTTCTACTGAAGGGAGTTGAGGGTGAGCTGAATGGGGGGCTGGGAATGCAGTACACGGGGGTGTCAGGTGAAGGCCTGAGGGTCCAGCTAAGCGCGGGAGCCTGCTTCTCACGCCGTGGGCTTCTTTTCCTGGCCACCTGGCTGTGTCACTCTCTCCTCAGTGGACACAATACAGCGCTGAGGTGGCCCCTGACACGTGACCACCACATTCTCAAACTGTCCTCCTGCGGTCACGGCCCTCCCCCCCGTAGAGTTTGTGGTGTCCCCAAGTCCCTTGTGCACAGTGTGCTGCCTCCTGGTTCGTAGACCAGTGGTTCTAGGGGTGGGTGCCGGATGCGGGATTTTACAGGAGAAACAATGGTCTTTTACTGTCAGATAGATGAGCTGCCCTCAGTGGGTTACTCTAGTTCAGCGGTTCTCAACCTGTGGGTCACGACCCTTTGACAGCCAACGACCCTTTCACAGGAGTCGCCTAAGACCATCCTACATATCAGATACTTACATGACGACTCATAACAGTAGCAGCATTACAGTTATGAAGCAGCAACAAAAATAATTTTACGGTTGGGGGTCATCACATGAGGAACTGTATTTAAAGGGCCAGCAGGTTGAGAACCACGGCTCTAGCTCCTTGAACTTCAGTTTCTTCATCGTGTAAAATGGGAAAATTACCAACAGCTCCTGGAGGGAGGCGGCCCTATGAGGGGCCAGCAGGGATGAGGCGAGGAGAGCTCTGAGATGATTCACACACTGTCTTCGCACGATGCTTGGGGCGGGGTATGTGCTCACCTCACGGAGCTGTCGTTATTATGAGTTCAACTTCCACACTTCTCGGTGGGCACCTTACTGTTGTGCACACACATGCATCACATACACACATGCACAAACCCACTCTGCACACATATGTACCCATGTGCACACAGCTGCCCATACTGCCCCACCATGGGGTAAACCAGCACGACCCACAAAAGCCCGGATGCCGTGTCCTCTCAGACGCTGCTGGAGGTGGGGTGGGGGAGGTGGTTTAGCAGTCACTGGGCAGTTAGTACATGCTTTTCCCCTGGGAGGATGCAGAAAGGGAGCCGGAAAGGGCCCCGCCCTGGAAGAGGTGATGAGCACATGTGACTGACACCCTGCTCCCCGCACGGCCGGCCGTCCTCAGCACAGGATAAATATTTGTCAAGAGGGTGGGCACAGGCCTCCCTCCAGGCTGGCAGGGCCTGGAACCACGAGTCTGACCTCTTGGCCCACAACGCCTCCCTCTCTTCCGTTCCCTCTCCCATTCTGAGAAGATTGTGTAGCAAACTAATCATACTCCTGACATGACACTTGCTGTCCTTCCCTGCTCTCGTGGATGAGCCACACTGATGTTGACGCGAAAGCCTCAGTGAGCACAGTGTCTAGTTGACACTTAGTTGTCCTCTGCGGCCTTTGGGGGTAAGTGGTTTCTTTCCCTCCCCAATGCCCACACTTTTGTGGCCCCGGTTTAGGAATCACTGATGGGATCCAGTTCCCCAGTTTTGCTCAAACTGAGGCCTGAAGGGTCCAGCCCTGTGCCTGGGGAGCCAGCCCTCCCCTCCAGCCTCAATGGCCTGCGCTGGCCCTGGGGACATGGCCCTCGGAGACAGGGCAGGGGCCTGACCCCGCTGCACAGGCTGCACAGCGGGCTGACCCTGACCACCCTCCTCTCCTTCCGCAGCTGTCAGCGAGTATTTTGGGGGCAGCTGCGTCCCGGGAGCAGGAGAGACCAGTTACTCCAAGTCCCTCTGTCGCCTCTGCCGGGGCAACGTGGCTGGGGAGGGCGTGTGTGACAAGAGCCCCCTGGAGAGATACTACGACTACAGTGGGGCCTTCCGGTGAGTGAGAGGGGCCTGGATGGGGCTGGTGCTCTGGGGGCCGCGAGCTGAGTCAGGGGTGAGGCCTTGGGGCCGCAGGAGCTGGGAAAAACACCCCGGGGAGTGGCCATGTCGCTGCATCACATCAAAGGGCTCTTTATGTAGCTCCTGTGCCCTGGCTGACTTAGAAACAACAACAAGCCAGGCTGGGATTGCTCATAAGTCAACATGTTGGCTATATTTAGAGAGGCGAGGGCTCAGAAAGAAGAAAATGACAAAACAACCCTTTGCCACTCCCCCCGTGCCCATTCCGAGTCTCAGAGCTGCACGGAGGGCCATGGGGCGGGGAGCTTGCCAGGGATCTTGGGTTCAGGCTGGCATTTTAGATGAGCCTGTGTGGATCCAGAAGACGGCCTAACAGCTGTGGTGCACGTCTGTCTGTCCTTAAAAAGGAGCCGTGCTCCGGGGGACTGGCATGGAAGGAAGCCCGCTGAGCCCCTCGAACCTGGGCAGGGGGCCACGCTCCAGGCAGGGATCTGGGTCAGTGTGGTTTTTCGCAGAGAGAGAAAAACAGTTCTCTGTCCTCCACGCCAGAGACTCGCCCACCCACTCTCCTGGTGTGCTGCCCCTGGACCAGGCAGCCCTCTGCCCCGCCTCCCTCCTTGGGCCGTGACATACATCCTGGGTACAAATCAGGATGCATAGCAGTCCTGGTCCCTTGCACTCCGAGTTTTTGTTATAGCGGGAGAAGGTCTAGTCCATCCCCTGCCTCAGGGCAGAGTTGTCTCAAACCCTGCGCAGGGAGGTGGCTGCTGCTGCTGATAGCAACTGCCACAGGAGCTCCGTCCGCGCCTTCCAGGCCCGGGATGTGCAGGATCCATACAGGTCACATAGGATCTCCCCATAGGAGCCACCTCTTCCCCTTCACTTCACAGGTGAGGAGGCTAGGAAGGCTCCACAACTTGGCAAAGCCACACAGAGTGCTGGCAGCCCATGCCCACCACGGCCACCGCACAGTCCAGACCAGACCTCCAGAGGTGGAGGCGGGCGGGGCCGAGGGCTCCGGAGCTCGGCGCCAGCCCGGCTCACAGCTGTCTCCTCTGCAGGTGCCTGGCAGAAGGGGCCGGCGACGTGGCCTTCGTGAAGCACAGCACGGTGCTGGAGAACACGGACGGTGAGCGGAGGGGCCGAGGCCCCGGGAGAGGGCGGAGGGGGGTTTCAGATACGGAGTTCAAACTGCTCTGTGGGCTAGAGGGCCAGGTGAGCAGCTCTGACCTGCCCAGGTCTGTAGACGGCATTAGGTTCTGTTTCCACTTGAAGATCGGGTTCTGCTTTTCCAAAAAATGTTTGCAAACCTCTGTGCTAACTCCCATTGACCGTCCCTCCCTTATCGGAAGAAGCCAGCCCTTTATCCCTGGATGAGGGGTTGTGTGTTGATCTAATACATCATTGCCATTTAAATCTTTAAAAATTTTTGAAATAACTGAACTTTAGAAAAATTGCAAGAGTAATTCAAAGAACTCCCCTTGATTCTTTACCAGGACACCAGCTTTCAGCATTTGCCATGCTGACGCATTGTTCTTTCCATACGTTTGTGTTCTTTCTGAACCATTTGACAGCACGTTTGCCGGTCATACCCCCTCCATACTTCAGATGGTACCTCCTCAGACCCGGGAGATGTGGCCCTCACCCCAGCACAGTTTTCAAACTCAGGAAATGTAACATCGACACAATACTATTATCCAAGAAATGCATGGATGGTCTTTCTTTGTAGCGAGTGGGAGTGGGGTCCTTACTATATTTTGAGTAAAAGAGTTTTCTGAGGTTTGCACAGAGGATGGGAGGTTTTCCTTCACGTGGAATTACATCTCTGGCTTCCCAAAGTCCCATTTCCCTTAACCCAGTCCTGGAAGATGGGCAGCTGGGCCTTGAGCAGAGCTAGGAGCAAGGCCAGTGTCCGCAGTGTCCGTTCCGTGGTGGAGCTGGGTGCGGTGTAGCATTAAGCGGTGCGGTTCACTAGTCCATTGTGTGTGGGGTCCACGTGGCTGTGGGCCCTGTGGGCAAATGCAGAAGCATGAGGTCCCTGCAAGCCAGGCATCAACGCAGAGCAAGTGTGCACATGAACCAAAAGAGCTGATTCCTTTCACAGAGGTGGGGAACCTTTCATCTGCAGATAGCCACCTTATTCAAGGGCCATACAAAATTATCAACTTAAAAATTAGCCTGCTACTTAGCTGGTTTGGCTCAGTGAATATAGCGTCAGCCTGCAGACCAAAGGGTCTCGGGTTCGATTCCAGGCAAGGGCACATGCCTGAGATGTGGGCTCAATCCCCAGTAGGGGGCATGCAGGAGGTAGCTGATCCATAATTCTCATCATTGATGTTTCTCTCTCTCTCCCTGTCCCTTCCTCTCTGAAATCAATTTAAAAAAAAATATTTTTTTAATTAGCCTGCTATGTTTGGTCAAACATTTAATTAACTCACCCCTAATACCTTGGCAGGGCCAGACCAAATGATTTTGCCCGCCTTATCATGCTGCACTTTCAGGGGCCACACCTACTCTGACCAATGACCTGTCCCCAGGTGTGACTGACAGACAAGCACCTTCCCTATTCCACCCAGACTTTACTGGGCATGCAACTACAGTGCAGCTTCCTGGCAAAGCTGCACAAGGGGCATGCCCGTAGTATGTGACCTTCCTGATGAGGGCGAGTGGGTGGGAAGAGATCAACACAAGCACTTGTGTGCGTAAATGCACAATCCACGGACACAGACAGAGTGGTGAAGTCCTGAGGTGGGGGACGGGTGAGCTACACAGGGTCAATGGGGGATAAGGGGGGGCATATGGAATATTTTCAACAATAAAGATTTAATTTAAGAAATAAAAATAAGCAAAAGATTCAATAAAAATATTTGGCCTTCTCTTTGCTCCTTTCCAGTCATTCATAACTAGGTTAATCACAGCAATATCAATACTATTGTCTAATCTACAATCCATAGTTTAGATTCATTAATTGTCCCAATTCTATACCTTGCAGCAATTTTTTTCAGGCCAGGACCTAATGTAAGATCACACATGGTATTTAGTTATTAGGTCTTTTCAGTTTTCTTTAATTTTGAACAATTTCTTGAATTTTCTTGGTGTGTGTGTGTGTGTGTGTGTGACACTGGTATTTTTGAAGAGTCGGGTCAGTTCTTTCATAGAATGCCTCTTAACTTGGATTTGCCTAAGAATCGTTTTTTTAATTGAGGTATATAATTTATATACAGCAAAAATGCATCCTTTTTGAAGTATAGTTCTATGAGTTTTACCCCAAACTAAACAGTTATAGAACCACCACCACAATCAAGATGGTGATTGTGATGGACCCTTGACTCCAAAAATTTCTTCTAGTCAATCCCACCCCCTCCCTACCCTGGCAACCACCAATCAGACCTTTGTCTCTATAGTTTTGCCTGTTCCAGAATGTCAGATCGTTGTCCATTTTTAAAAATCATTTTCTTTTTTTTGTTAATCTTTGCCTTTTAAATCAGAAGGTCCATCATGTAGTCTGACATTCATGAAGGAGAACAACAGGAGCCAGATTTGAGAAAGAAAAAAGGGCTTAAAGAAAGAGGAAGCACATAGAATTGTCTCCAGAGCAGGATGATCCTAGGAAAATGGGCAGCAAGGATTTGGGCCCCAAGATGAGTCAAGCAAAGGAGTATGTGGAAGGTGGAGAAAGAATAGGGATGTATTTGGTTAAAATTGGCTTTTTTATCATTTTGATGGTAATTCTAAGAAAGTCGTTTTTTTAAATGATTTAGAGTTTTACTACAACTTTGTGAGATAGACAACGCAAATCCTATCATGCCCATCTTTTTATTAAATCAAATCTATTAGAGGCCCAGTGCACAAAATGCATGCATAAGTAGGGTCCCTAAGCTTGCCCAGCAATCAGGGCTGATTGGGATCTTCTGGCTGCCTTCCTTCATTCTGTGCCACCCCCTGGTGGTCAGCACATGTCATAGCAAGTGATCAAACTCCCAGTTTCCTGGGCGAACTCCTGAGGGGACCCTTTGCATATTAGCCTTTTATATATACAGATTGGGTGACATTGGTTAATAAGATTACATAACTTTCAAGTGTACAGTTCTATACTACATCATCTGTATATTGCATTAGGCGCTCACCACCCAAAGTCTGGTTTCCACCACCATATATTTGATCCTTTTACCCTCTTCATCCTCCCCATCCCCCCCTTCTCCTCTGTTAACCGCCTTTCTGTTGTCTGTGTCTATGAGTTTTTATTTGTTTTGTGGGTTTACTTGTTGTTTTCTATTTTATATTCTACATATTAGTGAAATCAAGATTGCCTATCATGTATGCCTTTAATCATATTTAAAATGGTTAGAAACTAGAATTAAAAAAAGAATTTGTCCTTTTCCATCTGACTTATTTTGCTTAGCAGGATACTCTCAAAACTCATCCATCTTGTTGCAGTTGGCAGTATTTCATCTTTTCTTATGGCTGGTTAGTATTCCATAGTATGTAAGGACCACCTCTTCTTTAAACCATCTGTTGAAGGACATTTTAGTTGTTTCCATGTCTTAGCTACTGTGAATAATGCTGTGGTGAACATAGGGGTACATGTATCTTTACAAATAGATGTTTTCAAAGCTTTCAGGTAGATACCCAGAAGAGGGATTGCTGGGTCATGTGGTAGTAATTTTTTAAAAGGTATTCATGCAAAACAATTGTTAAGAGCAAAAGCGTGGAACTGACACAAATGTCTAAAGTAGTGAAGTAATATGACTTTAATTGCCCCTAGAAACAGGAGTGGCAGGTCAAAATACCTACATGAAGCATTTGTCTCACAGGAAGGTTAATGATCGCCCAGAATTTTATACGAGGGTTTTGCAACAGTTTAAAAATAGAGAAAAGTTGGTGAGTGGGAGAAAATGACACTAAATAATTATTGTTGAGAGTGCTATAAATTATATGCAGTCATTAAAAATGACCTTTATGGAGTTTTCCAAACTATTACTCTCTTGGTGGTAGATTTTTGTTTTTAAATAGCTTTGGGGTGAACAGAATTTTCATGATCCCACAAATAATCTTTTCCTTTCCATTTACTAGTAGATGCTTATCCTCATTTTAAAATTAGTTTTTCTATTTGGTGTCAATATTCACTCTTTCCAGTAAATTTGTTTTCTATTATAAATGAGTTTTGTGGACAGTTTAGAACAATGTGGAAAATTACTTAAAATGACAAATGAAAAAATTTAAGATGCAAGATTGCCTATCAAGTATGTCCTTAATCATATTTAAAATGGTTAGAAACTAGAATAAAAAAAGGGTTTGGAGGTGGAGGAAATATACCAAAATATAAGTAGATGGATTAATATTGGATGAATATGTGGGTGGAGCTTTGAAGAGTCACCCTTTTCTCTCTGGAATGAGGTTCTGGATGGATCCTGTCAGAGTTTGTTTCCATATGGCACCCTGCCTGCTGCTCTCTGCTCAGAACCGATTTCATGCCTGATGGCAGCAGTGAGTTCCTGGCACTTCTCTCTTCTTATGCTTCTCTTACTCTTTTTTTTTTTTTTTAATATCTTTATTGTTCAGATTGTTTCAGTTGTTCCTCTTTTTTTCCTCCATAGCTCCCCTCCTCCCAGTTCCCACCCCATCCTCTGTCCCCATCCCCCCTGTCCTCATCCATAGGTGTACGATCATTGTTCATTCTCTTCCCGCACCCCCAACACCCTTTACCCCCGAAAATTGTCAGTCCACTCCCTTTCTATGCCTCTGATTCTATTCTATTCACCAGTTTATTCTGTTCGTCAGATTTCTTATTCACTTGATTTTTAGATTCACTTGTTGATAGATATGTATTTGTTGTTCATAATTTTTTGTCTTTATTTTTTCTTCATCCTCTTCTCAAAGGATACCTTTCAGTATTTCATATAATACTGGTTGGGTGGTG
>PVJC01030803.1:0-20959 GCA_004026665.1 Murina feae
AGGATGAAGAAAAAGGAAAGTAAAAATTATGAACAACAAATACATATCTATCAACAAGTGAATCTAAGAATCAAGTGAATAAAAAATCTGATGAACAGAATAAACTGGTGAATAGAATCAGAGGCATAGAAAGGGAGTGGACTGACAATTTTGGGGGGTTAAGGGTGTTGGGGGTGCATGAAGAGAATGGACAATAATCATACACCTATGGATGATGACAGTGGGGGGACAAGGACAGAAGGTGGGGTGGGAACTGGGAGGAGGGGAGCTATGGGGGAAAAAAGAGGAACAACTGTAATAATCTGAACAATAAAGATAAATTAAAAAAAAAAAAAGGAATACAATGGTACAACTGCAGCGTGGGGCCTCAGCCTCAATTGTGCTAAAGCAGCATCAGTTTTATCACCATTGACCCTGCACCATCAGTGCAAACATCAACATGCAAAAAGGCAATGACCACTTACGATCATTTATGAAAACTGCTTTGATCTCACAGACACCCTGGGAAGATCTCAAGGACACCCCAGGTGTTCTGTAGACCACACTTTGACAACCATTGCTTTCAGGTACATTTTTAGAAAGAAAACCTAAGAACCATATATGAATTAATGTGAATTCCAGATCAATACTGCTATAAAATATAAACTATAAATGCATTTCAAAGCAACTTTTACTTGGTTTACCAACTGCCAACAATAAATATAATTAATATTGCAGAAGTCTGCATATATCTTGCAACAAAAATTTTGGTTTTTACATATATAACACCCATATTTCAATTCTTCCCTGATAGCTACTAAATTACTTACATTGTGAAGTATCATCTGTTCTGATCAAATAAAATACTAAAATTGCCAAAGATGCAGAAGTCTAATAATTTACAATTGACTATAGGCTAAAAAACCTTAACCTTATTTCATAGTTCCAAGAGAAAACTTTAGTAAGTCTCTCTGAACTCTTTTACACAATTAGTATTGTGATCTTACTGCATTCATTCATAGACTATTTTAAAAATAATGATTGGGCACACACTGCACATACATACAACTAAGCATACACTACAAGGGAGGAGAATGTAACCCCACCCTTAAGATGCATACTAAGAAGTAACATTGGGATCTACTGCTTAGCCATAGCTAAAATGGCATTAGGGGAGCACAGACTGAGGCAGCTACCCTGGCTTTGGAAGGTCAAGGAAGGCTTCCCAGAACTGGGGGAGATCTGAGAGAGTCAGGAGGGGACAGGGCAAGAGCGAAGGGGTCAGAGGTGCAGGTCTACTGGTTGGGAGTCTTAAAAAGTCCATGGCACAGAATAAACTAGCAGAGGTCTGCTCTCAATTAACTAAGGAGACCTGCCAGATGAAGTGAGGTCCTAGGGATGCGGTGGGGTTCAGCCATAAAAGAATTTCAGAGGAAATTTAAATATGGACAGAATCTTTAGTAACACTGAATTATTGTTCATATTTTTTACGTGTAGTTTTGTAAAAGAATGTCATTGCTCTCAGACATGAGTGCTCAAGCATTTAGGGGTAAAATAAGGTGATCTCTCCAACTTACTTTCAAATGCAGGAAAAAACCCACACAAATGTTAACCCTTTGTGAATCTAGATGAAGGTTATACACCTGTGTATTCATTGTGCTCTTCTAGCAACTTTCTCTAGATTAAAGTTAGGAGGAGGTTGCACAAAATCACTGATTTAGTAAAACATGCTCAAGCTATATCAAGCAGAGCTTGGAGAGCTTCATGTTGGCAAATACTGTCTGACATCATGGTGGTGCGTGTTGTTAACGGGGAGAAACTGGGTGTGGGGTACACAAGAACAAGCTGTACTAGCTCTGCCATTACGTGTAAATCTCAAATTATTACAAAATAAAAGGTTTTAAAATAAGTCAAGCTTTAGAAAAAAACAAAAACTCTCCAATCCACTCTGCTGCCACCAGCCACCATTATCACATCTCTCCTGTGCCAAACTCCTAGAACATGTTCTAGAGCCCAAGCCCATCCACAAACATTGTCTCTTCCCACTTCCTACTGAATTCCAAACAAAAAATCTGTTTTCCAAACTCGCTGTTGGACTAGAACTTTTCTCCAAGAGACCAGACAAGAGCCCTGTAAACAATACCTGACTGCCTTTTAGGACCAGCATTTCCGCTTCTTCTTCAATCAGGCACCCATCCATGTCTTCCTCCCTCTCCCGTGGCCTTCCTCCAGGATCCACCTGAGACCTCTGTCCTCCTCTGAAAGCTGTCCCTCGCAGAGCATGTCCACCCCGCTGGCTCCATGTCAGGTGGGCCACTCCGATTGCAGTGCAGTGACTAACCAACAGGCTGCAGGTGCCTGCGTGGCCCCTTCCTGGCTTTCAGGAAACAGAGCACACAATGGAAGGCACTGTCTACCAGAGGGTGCTGGCAGGCAGTCACTTTGATTATGGAACTGACAACCATCTCTCCCAAAATTTTGCCACCTTAAACTCTCGCCAACGCCTTTCCCTAGTCCAGTATTTCAAACCACTCTATGCCCATAACACAACAGACAATGAAATCTATTCCAATATTTTCATAGACAAACTCTTCTCATGTCCCTATTAGCTCCCTTTCCCCAAGAATATTGATCTAGGAGATACCAACCCTTCTGAGAAAGAACCTGGCACTTTTTTTTTTAACTCTCTCTGCTCCATTATCCATTAAGTATCCAACCATTACCAGACCTTATCCTATAGTTTCTTCACACTTATTGATTCCAACCAGATTTTCTCTTCCTCTCCCCACTGCACCTGGTCTGCTAAGTGCCTCATTATCCATGAACTTGCCTCCTGCCCAGTCCCTGCCTCCAGTCTAATGTGTAGACATCATCTTTCTGGGACACACTCTAAAGCTGAGTCCACTGATCTGGCAGAATGAGTGTCCCTTTGTCCCTCCCAAAGTCACACATGGCTGAGGCAGGAAGTCAATCCTCTCTCATCCATCCTATAAGCTCCAGAGTGATTTTTCTGGAGGGCTCATCCTCTCAGCGCCCAGCTCAGCACCTTCCATGGCCCTCCTCTGCTGACAGCATCACATCTACATTCCTCCATCCAGGTTTCAAGCCTTTCCTAGTCTGGCTACCTCCTGCCTGCCTGCATATAATCTCATTTTATTCACTCACCCAACAAATGCATTCTAAGCCAATGGTTGGCAAACCATGACCCCACAAGCCAAATCTGGCCCTCTACCTGTTTTTGTACAACCTATATGCCAAATCAAAAGAAAAGCAATATTTTGAAATGTCAAATTATATGGAACTCAAATTTCAGTGTCCACAAGTAAAGTTTTATTGGAATACAGCTATGCCCAGCTGTCCGCATACTGTCTACGGCTGCTTTGGAGCTGTAATGGCTCCTCTAGGGGCTGAAAGTCTCACTTTAATGTAAAAACAATTGCTCTATGCTTTGGATCATCACTAACAGTAGCACCACGCTGGGCACACAGGAGTCATCCACAAATACTTTAGTGAAGAAAGTAATGATCTTCAGGTTCAAATGATCCTGCAAACACAGATAGTCGTGAAACGCATGCCTTGATGCCTGACAGCTCTTTCAATCCTTCTGCTGCAAGGACAATAGGAATCTTGGTTCTAATTATCTTCTAATTTAAAAAAAGTTAAGAGAAGCCCAACTGGTGTGGCTCACTGGTTGGGCGTTGACCTCTGAACCAGGAGGTTCAGGGCACATGCCCAGGTTGCGGGCTCCATCCCCAGTGTGGGGCATGCAGGAGGCAGCTGACCAATGATTCTCTCATCACTGATGTTCCTATCTCTCTCTCCCTCTCCCTTCCTCTATGAAATAATTTTTTTTAATTTTAAAGTCTAAAGAAAACATTAAATACAGTGATGGGCATGATGGGAATGCAGGTTTACAATTCTGAGTACATGAAAGAGTACATGTACTAGAGGCCCACTGCAGGAAGATTCCTGCAAGAATAGGGCTTCCTCAGCCTATTCTTGCAAGAATACGGCTTCCTGAGCCAGAGCGAAGCAGAGAAGGGAGCAAAGCCCACCGAGGCAGGCTTCACTCCCTTCTCCGCTGCCTCGCTTCCTCCCATCTCTGCTGCCTCAGCTCTCTCCCTTCTCTGCCGCTTTGCTCCCTTCTGTCTCCACAGTCTCTGCTTGCCTCACTTCCTCCCGTCTCCACTGCCTAGCTCCCTCCCTTCTCTGCCGTTCCTTCCCTTCTGCAGCACTTGGCTTCCTTCTAGGCTATCTTCAGTCTTCGCTCCATGCCTGTGTATACAAGTTAACCACCATCTTGGCTTGGTTAATTTGCATATCATCACTCTGATTGGCTGGTGGGTGTGGCTTAGGTGTCTGGGAGTGGGGGTCAATTTGCATATTACTCTTTTATTAGATTATTAGATTAGATTGTTATTTATTCATTATTGTATTATATATTTGTATTACAACTGCAAGCTACTTTTGCCCACCCCTGTATTTGGAGACCACAGCTGATGCTCTCTCCTACACTTTCACTGCATTTATACCTCTATATTTTACCATTAAAATCAAAAGATTTAGAGATGTGAAAATGAATTAGACGACATAAGTCAATGTTTGTACTTCTACTGAAAAAAGTTGTTTCAGAGAGATATTATATTGATTTTGATATTTATATACTTAAATTCAACTATAGCTCACTCTATAATCAGACAGTAAATTAGAGGTAAAATTTTAAAGTCATTTTCCCACTGACATATATTCTTTTTTTTTTTTTTTAAGCCTCACCCAAGGACATGTTGAGAGAGACAAAGAGAAACATTGATTTGTTGCCTTCTGTACATGCCCTGGACCAGGGATCAAACAGGCAACTTTTTGGTGCACAGGACAAATGCTCAACCAACTGAGCCACTCAGCTGTTCTTATAAGAAATATTGGCCCTAACACAGTACGAATTCCTACTCAACATCGCAAATTGTCTAAAATCATCTAATAGAATTTAAAATTATCACTGAATATCAAATATACACCAAAATTACAACACCATATAGTAATCACAATTTACAATAAAAAGTACAACAGAAAAGTCACTTTCCTGGAGAGAACAGGAGGGTGTCTTAACCCTAAAGACTATTAAGGACTTCTGCTGGGACAGGGGGCTATGTGACTCCACGCCCTCAGAGTGTGGGCCTACATGTGGTACTGGCAGGTTCCTCACAGAAGTGCAGTTATCACAAGTTCTTGCACTTGTTAACAAGTGTATACTTGACAATCACAGCCAAGCTTGTAATTAGCAGCTTGTACTAATTTACAATACCTCTAAGCTCCCGTCCAATTCTAAATATCTAAAATTATATGATGTAAGTTTATCACGGACAAAATTCAGACTATGTGCAAACCTCTATCAATTAAATCAGCACCATTTGAGGTTGACAAGCATAAAAAGATATAGGAGCTGACAGGTAAAGTTGATGATAACAATAATTATAGGAGCTACCATTTATTGAATCCTAAACACTATATTAAACATTATCTCATTTAATCTTCCCAACCTTTGATGTAGGTGTGTTCCCATTTCGCAGAGATAGGCCATCCCTAAATGCTCCCCTTATCTGAAACATATACCATGAATACTGGGGGGACACGAGACCAGAGAGCAGTGACGTGTGATGGGGAGGAGACCGAGCACACTCCCACAGTAACACATTCTGTGTCCTTAACTAAGCCCACATGTTAGCCATCACCATGTGTTCTCGTTTCCTTTCCCTGGAGTTTGGGCCTGTGCATCCATCCATCTCTCAGCCTCCCTCTAAAAACTGAAATCCTTTTATCACCCATCTGCTGCTCCTGTTTATTGCCTCATACTGCAAAGCTTGGGGAGGGAGGTGGTCAGCAGTTCAGGGCTAAAAGTCCTAATCGCCTTTGTCCACCTCAGAATTTTACGGAATCTAAACCAAACAACTAGATTATGCCAAAATGTTAAGGGAATTTATAATCCTAACCAGCAACATAAAAACTAAAGAAAATTAGCTCCCGACCTGAGCAGTCATTAGAACAAATAAAGTTAACATGGCAGGTGGCAGATGCAGATGCAGGGACCATTCCAGAGGTTTCTGACCCACACAACAGATGTCAGACAAGTGCAACCCTCAGAGGCAGAGTGGATAACCAAGGAGAACTAATTAACATGATCTAAAGTAGCAAATGGAAAAAGCATGGGGAGGCCTGCTAAGGTCATGTGGCAGACAGTGGCTGGACCACACACGGCCCTGCCAGACACATCCACCATAGCATCACCATGGGGGCCGAATATTCTTGGGGAAAAATATATTCATCTAAGTTCATAAAGGAGTCCCCTTTTCTTTCAGTGTAAAGGACATTATTGAGATAATTAGTAAAATCTGAATTAGATCTGTTGCTTAGATAATAGAGCTGCATCAATGATAAATTCTTAATTTTAATAATTGTACTGTGGTTATATAAGAATGTCCTCATTTTTAAGAAAAAGACACTTGCCCTAGCCAGTTTGCTTCAGTTGGCCTGAGGACTGAAGGGTCCAAGGTTCAATTCCAATCAAGAGCACATGCCCAGGTTGCTGGCTCAGTCCCCAGTCGGGGGCATGCAGGAGGCCACCAATCGATGTTTCTCTCCCATCATTTATGTTTCTATCTCTCCCTCTCTTTTCCTCTCTGAAATCGATAAAAATACACTTTTAAAAAATATAAGTAGTTAAAAGTGAAGGGATTAGTCAAACTTCAGGGAAAAAATATGTATATACACACACACACATACACACAGTTATAGAAACAGTAAAGCAAATATAGAATATTAACATCTGAGAATCTAGGAAACTATACGATTCTTTGTACAATTCTTACAACTTCTAAGCCTGAAAAAAAAAATCCTATAGAGATGTTGAGGCTTTTTCTCCAAAAAAGATGGTAGTGAGGATGGATAGCATTTTCATTTGAAGGTGACTTTGCCAATGCTAATTATACTTCTAAGAGGCTGCGCAGCCACTGACAATTTCTTTCCAAGAAGATTTTCTCAAAATAAACTAAAAGACTCTGACCTACACTCTCAGAGATGGTTCAGTGGATCCCTCCAGATTGCCCCAAACTCTCCAAGTCAGCAGTGAAGAACACGGATGCTAGAGGAGACTAAGAGAGCAATGCCTAAACTGACACTTTACACAGTGCTTGGCACCAGCTGAAGGATGCTATACTATCATCATACTGTTATTGAACTTCCAACCATGATTTCTTTCTCCAACTTGCAGTAGAACTTTTAGTCTAGAGCTTGGGAATTCACACACTATAGCCCAAGAGCCAAATCTAGCCTGGTGTCAGTTTTTGTAGGTAGGTTTCACTGAAAAACAGCCATCCCCATTCAGGCTTCCACCCTCCAAGAGTAAACAGAGGTGAGCAACTGTGACAGAGATCTCAAAACCAAAAATATTTTCTGACCCTGTAACAGAAAATGTTTGTTGGCCTCTCCCTAGTGTTTAATGATGTCCGCGGCACCTACAGAATCTTGAAACTGCCTTTTGAGACCGAGAGATAAAGAAATTAAAGACAATTATTAAAGAATAGTAATCTTGACCTCCTTAGAGGTGCCTCCACTATTACAGGATTGTTCAGTTACCCAGAGGCCTGGATTGGCTCTTGCTGATCCACCTCCTGTTAGCTATAAAGAGCAATTAATGATTCAGATTATAATGGATTCATAAACATCCCAATAAGGCAAAGCAGCCTTATTGACTCATGAATGATCCTGGGAGAATCCATGAAGCAAGTTGAACTGAATTTTTTATTAACAGCTATGTGTGGAGGGAACCCCCAGCAGTATGTATTTGCTTTCAGCTTATTGTACGTCCTTGAGCTTCCTTTCTCCTCTAACATAGTATGACTGCATTTTATACAAATACAAATTATACAAATTTAAATTACACAAATTTAAAATAACAATATTAAGTCCTCATTTTGCAAAAATAAACAGTGAAATTAGTTAAACCCTGTAAATATTAAAATGTGTAATTTCAATTAATTGAAAACTGTGCTTGCCCCCCGACAGCTGCAATTTTTAAATGGTTAACAGAACACCAGCGTTTTTTTGTCAGTCAGTCTAAACACGTGGGCTGTGAACTACTTGGCAACTTCAGAGAAGTGTTCTGGGCATAAAAGCCTAACACAGCACTTTGCTCATAAAGCCCATGCCCGACTCCCACTGATGAGAGTATCCATAAGGCGGGCTTGGGACAGATGTCCCAACCTGGCCACCCACCTGCCCACAGAATTGCAGCTTGAGTTCTTCCCTGCTCCATATACTAAGATTAAGATGCCTGTGTCCCCGGCCATATTCAGCAGACTTGGAGTTCATACCAGTCAGGAAATGCCAGCAGCACACATACCGTGTTCACTGCCAGTTTATCCAAACCCACTTCTAATTCAGAAAGGTTAACCTTTGCTTCAAGTTATTTGATGATTTTCCACCTTAAAAAGGAAAAAATCACTGGAGACTACAAGCAGCACCTTTGGAAGCACGCAATGTAAATCTATTACTAAAAGGTTTGTCAGTACAATCGCGAAGTCCATAGGCTGACTGGTTCAACGCAGGCCCAGGTTTCCTGACAGTGCTCCGGTCAGAATGAAGGGGAAAATAAGACATGGGGGGGGAGGAGGGGGCCCGCGCCCTAGCAATCTGAATCTGTGTGAGTAACCTGCCTTCTAACACACTCTTACCAGCCGATTACTCCATTGATGCTTGTCCTGCCTTGCAGAACCTGTTTCCCAGAATACTCCCATTTTACAGAGGCCATGAACTATACACAACCCCCAGAGGGGTTATCAGCACTGGTGCCAGGCCAGGCCTTTGGGTGTGGTCTCACATCCCCCATCCCAACACGGGGCTTTCCGCAAAGCCCACGGAAGATCCGGAAGCCTGCCATATTTGGGGGACAAAGAAACCAAAGGGTATGAAGAGAAAACGTCCTCCATATTCACTCACTCAGAAATAAATGGGTTTTCCTGAATCTCTAAGTACTCCCTGTGTATTTTTCGGTCACCTGGTAAATTCTGTAACAAGAATAGCCAGACCCCCACCCAACCTGAGCCCTCTGCCCAACTTACACTTTTGGTGCCTTATTTGTGCTCAGTGTTTAAAATGCTAATATAAAAATAACTTGGGACAAGGTAATGTAGTCAATTTCCCCACATTCAGATCCACTTCTCAACTTTTTCAGGGATTTAACTAAAAAAACTATTCTTATCTCTTCACTTTCTCTGGCCTTTTAGACAGATTTTATTCTTCCATGCTCATACCTCGTAAGAAATCCCACCTTGTGTGTTACCTGTCTGGAGCACCTCATCATTCACACCACCACCATCCCACCCTGCCCAATGTGAGGCTTCTTAAAGAGACAAGAGTGACCTTCACTGTCACCCCATCATGGAGGTAGATAGTCCAAAACACTTTAATCATATCAGACAGTTCCTAACTATGGGTAAATGTGGAAAATGCAGAGAAGTCAATTCAAAATAGGAACCGATTTCAAGATTTTACAGCATTTGCTTGTGGTTACTATCTGCTTGTGGTTTAAGAAGTAAATGGTTCTATCGTATTTTAATTCAAAAATATCCACAGGTTTCAAGCAATGGGAGGCTCTCGGTGCTGATGCTAAGCTCCACTTCCACTTAAGAGACTTACTTTGGAGCACTATGATGTGGATGCCCAACCTCACCACTGCAATGGGAGTGAGAAGGGGTCAAGAGCATTCCTTCTGCTCCTGGACTTTAGGACTGAGGACAGGCACCCGCTCTTCCATGGAGACAGACTGAGTGAGCACAGCCCTGGACAGTGGACAGAGCCAAAGGCAAGGCAGAGGGCATAAATGAGATGAGTAGATGAGGCTCTCATTTTTAAGTGGTTTCACATCCTGCACAAAAGTGGGAAACCTAGACGTTATTTTTAAAACTATTTGCGAAGGCAGAGATAACTGCTAAGATTCTTGTTCTGTGATGTGCTAAATGAGCTCCAAAACTGTCCATGAACAAGAAAACAAGTAGAGCTTTTTAAGAGCAAATTGCAACCATGTCATCCCACTCAATATTTGCTCTCAAAATCCTAAAACTCCCCACATCCCCAAAAATGAATACTTCAGAATGGGTCAGAGCACTGCTGACAAACAATGCATTATGTGATTTTGTTTTTATGTGAAATCAGAGAACACAATAACAATCTTTATTTACTTCTGGTATAGGGAGAGCTTTTAAAACTTTTATTGGAGACATTCTCATTGAGACCCTTAATGTGTATTTCCCCCCAGAAATCTTTTCTTCAAAATGAGAAAATGTCTATTGTACATGGGCATTTTAAAGTCAGTCTTGCACCGTCATGTAACATATTTAATTGTATAACTAATGTTTTCAGGATATATATAGATGAAGATCATAAGGAAAAACTAAAGCTAATAAGCTGTAACAGATGTTATCAATAAACCATTAATGAAAAATCATCTAGTACTTGTGCCTAGCACACCCAAATAATCAACACACAAAACAAGGTTTGTGGTTCATTATTTATTTCCTTTACGACCATCTAACACAGAAGTATTTCTTCAACATCAAAGTGAATATGCAACCCTGACAACTTTTTAAATGCAAAGGGAGTCCTTCCCTGTCTTTCAAGACTGGACACTTCTATCAATGGCCACATTCCATCTATAGATTAACTAGAAACAACCTAAATGACCAACAAGAAAAAAAAACTGCTAAGCAAGTTATGATACATCCACTCAAAGAAATGGATTCGATTATCATGAGAAGTATGGAAAGGGGAAAATAACTGTTATGTTTTTAAGTAAAAGTCACTGAAAATGTTATGTACATATGTAGACAAATTATGTTAAAAAATATCTTTTGCAGATAAAAACAAGAAAAATATTCTCAGATATATAACATTAATGTAGGATTAGAGGGGTTTCTTCAGAATTTTTACATTTATGTGTTGTTTTACAATAAAAGGAAAATGTTTATGAAATGTCTAAGTTTTAAGATAAACTGTGCGCTTTATTCTGAAAATCAACCTTAAAAAAAGCAAATGCATTTAACTCACAACAGTGGATCAGACAAAGATCCCCAGACTACTATGTGGTGAGGGGGGATACGAAAAAAAACACACACACACACAGAAAAAGCTTATTAAATTTATAATTTTTGCCCAGCCAGTGTTGTTCAGTGGGTGAGTGTCAGGCTCAGTCCCCAGTAAGGTGCATGCAGGAGGCAGCTGAGCAATGATTCTCTCATCATTGATGTTTCTTTCTTTCTCTTCCTCCTTTTTCCCTCTCTCCAAAATCAATAAAACGTATTATTTTAAAAAGAAAAAAGTTTACAATTTTTTCCAATTATATCAAAACCTGAAGTTTATTTTCTGAAGAATTATTCGTAATCAACTTTAAGCCACAACAGAAAAGAGTATGGATATGCTAGAAACCATACCTGTTTGCCTTTTATGCATTTTCTGACAGCCTTTGTAAGATTTCACTTCAACTGATATTAACAATTACACCAAGTAGGTAATGCTCCAAGAATTCAGGGGGCATAAAAATTAGTTTTCTCAAAAATCTCTGGAACTGCCTTCTCTTAATAAAACAAACAAACAAACAAACAAAAATAAAAATAAAGCCTTTTATTGGATTTGTCACAATATTGATTCTATTTTAGGAGAGAAATATCAGTTCACAAAACTGGGGCTACTATCAGCCCAATTGAGTTGCTTTACATTAACTTCTGGGGGAAACCAGTATGTCATAAATCACTTCTCCATAATACAGCTTATTAAATAAGTAACTCAAACCTCAGAATATTCAGTAAGTGACTGATTGCTAACTTAAATTGATTTAGAAAATATATTCATAGCATTTCTTTGGTTCTCTACATTTTCATGTGGCAATAACTTTGACATTATTTTGTACATGCAATAAAGTGTATATATATATATATATATATAAGCTGTCTGCTTCCCAAGAGAGATTTGAGCCTTAGTTTCCAAATCTGTAGCAATCTCATTTTTTCTGTGCCAATCACATGCCATAATATTTGTAAAGGTGTGTTAGGTGTGTTTACCTCACAGGGTTATTGCAAATAAATGAATTTTTGCATATGTAGAGAACTAGGACAGTGCCTGGCATATATTCAGGGTTCACTACCCATTTGCTGTTATTATATTTTCTCCTGAGCATCAAGACTGTAATTTGGATAAACTGCAGCAAAAGAGGCTTCATTGTCTTTAGACTTTAGCTATCATGAAATTGCCAGTATTGAGATACAACCTTCCCACTGGCACAACCAAAGGTAATTAGCATGATTTCTTCCTCTGTTACTTTAAAAGGGGTGAGAAAACATTTGCAAGTATTAGTATAATAAATATTTAAAGTGGTGATGATCAATGGAGTTTTTTTAAACCGTGGGAGATACTTTTTAGGTGCCCAAGTGATGGAGAAGGGGTACCACTGACAACTGTAAGGGGAGGGGGCGCTGTACATCCTGTAATACTTGGGTTAATCCTTCACAACAAAAAATTGTCCGGCATCCCTTGTGACTTTCAAATGCCCAGAAGACATTTCATATAAATGAAAAATCTATAATTATCACACATAGAATCTAACTGTATTTAAATGTAAACACAAATACTTTTGTTCTAACATTGTTGCTTTTCCAAATTATAAATAACTAGAGGTCCAGTGCACAAAATTCATGCATAGGTAGGGTCCCTAGGCCTGGCCAGCAATCAGGACCTATCAGGTTCCCTGCCTCCCTGCCTCCTACTTCCCTCGCTCCCTCAGCGCCCTGCTACCATTGGTCACCCGCCATGTTCTGTGTCGCCCCCTGGTGGTCAGCGCACATCATAGCGAACGATCAAACTTCCAGCCTCCCAAACTCCCATGGGGACACTTTGCATAGTAGCCTTTTGTGTATATACTAGAGGCCCGGTGCACAAATTCATGCACTGGTGGGTTCCAGCCGGCCTGAGGGGCCACAGGAGGTTTGCCAGCTGGAGCGAGAGACCACAGGGCACTCTGGTCAGTCCACCATTTGGTCAATTTGTATATCACCCTTTTATTATATAGGACTAGAGACCTGGTGCACGAATTTGTGCGCCTGAGTCCCTTGACCTAGCTTGCGGGATCAGGCCAAAACTAGCTCTCAAACATCTCCCAAGGGGTCCCAGATTGTGAGAGGACACAGGTCAGGCCAAGGGACCCCACCAGTGCACGATCGGGGCTGGGGAGGGATGTGGGAGGTTGGCTAGCTGGGGAGGAACTGCAGGATGACTCCAGGACATGTCCAGCCCCCGTCTCTCTCAGTCCTGATCACCTGGACCCCAGCAGCAAGCTAACTTACCAGTCAGAGCAGCTGCCCCCTGGTGGTCAGTGCATGTCATAGCAACTGGTGGGCTGGTCAACTGTCTGCCCTCTGGTGGTCAGTGCAGAGCATAGTGACTCGACAACCAGTTGACTACCTGCTGCCTGGTGGTCAGTGTACGTCACAGCAAACGGATGAGCAGCCTTAGCTTATCATTAACATATTACACTTTGATTGGCTGGACGGAGGACCGGACACTTAGCATATTTGGCTCTTATTATATAGGAAGATTATTAGGCTCCTTGTAAAATATTGAAACATTATAGAAATTGTAGAAAATATTATTTAGGAAAAGTAAATCTGCCATATTGTCACTTGTTATGGACTGAATTGTGTGTGTCCCCTCCCAAAATTCATGTTGAAACCTTACACCCAGTACCTCAGAATGTAACTGTATTTGGACACAGGGCCTTTAAAGATGGGTTTAAGTTAAAATGAGCCATTAAGGTGGACCCTAATCCAACCTGACTGGTATCCTTATAAGAAAATTTTGACAAACACAGAGACATCAGGCAAATAATATGTACAGAGGAAAGACCATGGGAGAATACAAGGTGCCCATCTATTTGCAAACCAGAGAGATAGGCTGGAGAAGGAACCAAACCTGCTAACATCTTGATATCAGATTTCTAGCCTCCAGAACTATGAGAAAATAAATGTTTAAGGAAAAAACAAAACAAAAAAAACCTGGACATTTCTAAGAAGCACTAGGCAGTATTTTGGCAAATGTCCCTCATGATTTTTTCATGATTAGACTGAAGGTATGTATTTCATCTCAGTGGATCATACCTGATATTATTATGTATTACTAGTGGTGATGTTAAGGCGGTATTTGCTGGGTTTTTTCACTGTGATGCTATAATCTTCCCTTTGCAATTTACAAATATCTTGGGAGAGATACTTTGGGGCTATGTAATAGCACGGATTAGAGATTTAAGATGTAACAACTGAATAAACTGTGGGATCCTGGATTAGATCCTGAAACAGAAAAGGATATTAGTGAAAAATTGATGAAGTTCAATAAGGTCTATAATTAATACACTGTGCTGATATGTTAATTTTCTGGTTTTCCTAAGGATATTTGATTAGTAAAGTGTCAGCATTAGGGGAAGTAGGTGAAGGGAGCAGGGAAGCTCTCTGAACAATTTTTGCAACTTTTTTTGTAAAATTACTTCAAAATTAAGTTTACAAAACTGCAGATTCTGATTCCATATGTCTGGGCAGGGCCTGGGAACATGCATTTCCCTAAAATGCCTAATGTGGTGATGTTGCTGGCCTGTGGACCACTTCACTAGCAAGGCCTTGGCAAACACAGTTGATGCATTTCACTGTGTGCAACTTTCAAAGGACAACAGACTAAAATGCATCACAATTACATTTTGAGGTCGGTAATCCTGCTTAACTAGAGGCAGGATTCCTTAAACTTCAGCATGCTGAAAGGCTCTCTTAGAACACTGATAGTGAAAGCCGACTAAAGAATCTGAGATCACAATCTTTGCTACAAGACCCATCTATGGTTGACCTTTCTCCGCTGAGCCTAGCACCCACTCGAAGGCTGCAGAGCCAGCAGAACCTCCACAGGGAACGAACACCATCCACCCACACTTGCAATATGGACACAGCCATGGGGATCATGTCCCACTGATGGTGGGCATCATCACCTAGACCTCTGGGAGGCAGGAGACAGGAGGAACACAGTGATGAGGAGAACAGGTTCTGGAATTCCTGCTCATAGTAAGGAACGGGCTGTTCACATGTGATCACTGCTCATCCCATTAAAATGAATGTAACAGCACAGAATAAACCAACAAGAAAGAAAGAAAGGCAGACAAGAGATTTTGCAAATTTCTGGCAGACTAAGAGGATCTAACGAAGACCCAGGAAACAGCAAGGTAGAGCATACAAGAGTGGGTACAACCAAAGGAGGGTTCTAAGCCCACATGCAGCATACCGGGACTCGAAGTCTGCACCTGCACACAGAAGACAGCCCTGGTACAGAAGAGCTGTGCGACAGGCCCTCTACACCAGTGGTCACCAACAGGTGGTCCACTGCTGGTCTGTGAGTCTGATAGTTGGCGACTGCTGATTTAAGGAAAGGAAACCTTTGGAATAGCGGTTGCCAACCAGTGGTCCATGGAACCACTGGTGATCTGTGAGGTCCGAAAGGTTGGCGACCGCTGCTCTAGACCAAGTGGGACACCTCCAACCAAAGGGGTCTTCCTTTTGCTGAAAGGCCCCGATAAAATCTCTCAGCCATCTGGCATTCCAGGTCCAAGCACAAGTTCCCAATCACCCAAAGGGAAACTCACACACTTTCAAAACCAGCCCCGGACTCAGATCTACCAGCTTCCTCTTGCTTTAGACAACAATTACCAGTAACTGAGGAGTACTTGCCATACGAAGCAAAAAGCCAGTATTTTTTAAAAGACAACAGCGACATTAAATAAAACAAAAAAGTAGAAAACAAAAAAAGAAACAATCTTTATTTGTATCCTTAGTGTCAAGAAGATAATGCATGAAAAAACAATAAGCTACTATGAAAAGGAATAAAACAAATATACTCTTGGAAATTAACAGTTCAATTATGGAAATAAAAAATCTCTATATATAAAAGCCTAAGCAACGGTTCAACCGGTAGCTATGACATTCACTGACCAACAGGGGGCAGATATTCCATGTACTGGCATGCAAACATGAAACAGACTGATGAATCTCAGAGATAAGGTGGGGTGGGGAGGGCAGGAAGAGATTAACCAAAGATCTCCTATGCATACCAGAGGCCTGGCCTGTGAGGATGGGGCCAAAACCAGAAGTCCAACATCCCCCAAGGGGTCCTGGAATGTGACAGGGCACAGTCCAAGCCAAGGGACCCCACTGGTGCACAAACCCGGGCCTCTAGTTTAAAATAGGATTGGAAGATAAACTGAAGCCTTCTCTGAGATATAAGAATAAAATGACACAGCAAGAAGATAAAGATAGATTCAGGAGGTCAAGATGTCCATGATCAAACTAACAGGAATTGTAAAAGAGAAAAGAGCAGAAGAAATTCTCAAACGAAACAAGAGACTTTCCCAGAGCTGAAGGACAAGACCCCAGGATCAAAGAGCACATCCTTTGAGATGTTGGAAATGTCCTAAAACCAAAGATGATCCTAAAAAGTCAGCCAAAAGGCCCTAGCTGGTTTGGCACAGTGTATAGAGTGTTGGCCTGGCCTGCAGACTGAAGGGTCCTGGGTTCGATCCTGGCCAAGGGCACATGCCTGGGTTGCGGGCTCAATCCCCAATAGGGGAAGTGCTGGAGGCAGCCGATCAATGATTCTCATCATTGATGTTTTTCTCTCTCTCTCCCTCTCTCTTCCTTTCTGAAATCAATAAAGAAATATATATATTTTTTAAAGTTAGCCAAAAGGAATAAGGCTACTTAGCCAAAGGTTCTCACTGAAATGAAAAAAAGCCAAGATTAAAATATGGAGTCCTGAACAAGTCCAGATGTTTATATAACAAAGGAAAATGTCAGGATGATACCTGTGCTGGCAGAGTAGTCAATCCAGGTTAGAAAAAGAGGACAGAGAGCTAAAGAGGACTGGGGAGGTTGAAGAAATTTGACACTATATTGAGGATTTAAAGCAATGTAAGGGGTCAATGGGAGCAGAAAACGCAAAGAGAAAGCCCATTACAAACAACAGAAAAAACAAACAGCTGTATTAGAAGGAAAATTCATTACTTAGCCGGGAAACAAACAGTATTTACATAATTACAATTTGAGTTAACTGAAACATAGTGAATTTAGCAGAAAGAAAAAAAATGTATTAGGAGCTAAATCATACTACTGTAACATCAAAAATGTGTAAAGTTAGTATCAGCTTATCATTTAGAGCTATTACTATTAAGAATTTCTTGCCCTAACTGGTTTGGCTCAGTGGATAGAGCATCGGCCTGCGGACTGAAGGGTCCCAGGTTCGATTCCGGTCAAGGGCATGTACCTTGGTTGTGGGCACATCCCCAGTGGGGAGTGTGCGGGAGGCAGCTGATCGATGCTTCTCTCTCATCTGTATTTCTGACTCTCTGTCCCCTCTCTCTTCCTCTCTGTAAAAATCAATAAAAATTTTTTTTTTTTAAAAGAACTTCTTGAAGAAACAAAAAGATATGAGGGAGACTGAAAGGTTGGACAGGGGACTGCTGTTTTTCCTTGTAAGATTTTCACTGTGCACATTTCTTTGAAGTATTAAATACACGTATGTTTAATTTTTTAAGAACAATCCAACCTTGGCTCTGTGTGCCTTAGGCAAGTCACTTAACCTCTGGATCTGTCACCTCATCCATAAAACAGGACAGTCTCTACCTCATTGGGTTGCTGTGATGAGAAACACTGGAGACCATCAGCAGTCCCTGCCGCAGCACACTGATGGCAGCTGTGTGTGTTTTTAGAGCCAATGACAGAGTACGTGACAACATATTACTTTAACTGCAAGACAAAGGCAGCCCATCAAAGGAGCTGAATGGACAGAATTTTACAGGCAGTTCTCAAGTTTTCTTTTACCACTGGCTCTCTGCACCCAGGATTGTCCTAAAATCTGAATGTCATAGTACCCAATCACCTATTTTCTAATGTACCGTTTCCCTCCCTGAAGACCACTCAACTATCCCGTTATTTCTCTGCTTCCCAAGCTTTCAGTTACAACTCTACCCTCATCAACGGGTTTAGCTCAGCGCTAGTTCCACCAACGCAGCCAGGCCTCGGAGCACAGTCCTCGGCGGACATCTGGGAAGAACAGGTCACACCAACCAGGGAGCTGGCACCTGCTCCACTTCCAGACTCTAAACTGGGGCCCTCCCGGCGCGGCATGGGCCCGCTCTCCGGCCGGGGAAGTCACTCTTGTTGACAGGTCTTCGGGAACATTTATTTCTCCAGTATCAAGACAATCCCTCCCATCTCATCAGAGACAAATCAGTCCCCCATTACGGCAATGGGTCCAATCCGCTCACAGCGGAGGTGGAGGCACAGGCACGGGAGTGGGAGGGCGGGGGGGAGTCTTCAAAGCAAAAAACTAAGGTCACGTTTTAAAAGGATTAAACCACAGAAATACAAAAAAATATAGGGAAGGGGGGGGGACACACCCTGAAATCCTCATTCCTCCAGCGGGGAGCACGGGGCCGGATCCTCTCCGGTTAGAGCTGCCCGCTCCCCGGAAGGCACCGTGCGCCCCTGCCTGCCTCGGGCTCCATTTCCCGCCGGTTAACGCAGGGCGCCCCCCGAGCGGGACGGCGGCCTGGCGGGAGCCGCCACCCGCAGGGTCTCCGGGCGCTTGCAGGTTCCCATTGCCCAGGAGCGCGGCCGGCCTGCCCTCCCGCAGCTGCGAGCCGCCGTCTGCAGGGCAGCGCGCGGGACGCCGGGGAGCACCGCTCGCAGGGCTGCTCCCCAAGTTCCAATGCAGCTGGCGGGGCCCCCGGTCCGGGCCGGTCAGCCGGACCGTCCTCCCCAGACACCGCACGGCAGGGGGCAGGGGGCGGGGGGCGGGGGGCGGGAGAGTGCAAGTGCGAGAGAAAACTAACGAAAAGAAAGGAACCGTCTTCTCTGGGAAGAAAACGAGCCTGCGCTCGGCCCTGGAACCCAGCTCGCCAGCCTCGGAGTGCTGCGGGGAGAGCGCCAGGCGCCCGAGAGGACGCGGGAACTGACAGGGTTGAGGGGGCGCCCGGACGGAGGGAGCGGCGGGGTGAAGAGGGTGCCCGCAGGCCTGAGGGGGGCAGAGGTGCCCGGGGACGCTAAGGCCGTGGGGGCGTCCGGAGGGGCGGACTAGGCTCAGGAAACGCGGGGGTAGGAGGGGTGCCCGCAGGGCTCACGGGGGAGGCGGGGCCCGAGGGCGCTGAAGGGGCTACCGGACGGAGGCAGCGGGCCGTTGGCGGGCCGAGCAGGGCGTCGGGTGGGGGCGGAGGGCGCGGGCGCCGCGGCCGGAGGAGGGCGAAGGGAGGAGGGAGGAGGGGAGATCTCGCTCTCGTCTCGCCCCGCGGGAAGGGGGCGGTGGAGACGCGACCGGCTGCGGGAGCTGCAATTACCGTGTGGGCTGCGGAATTCTCGTGGTGTTTGTCGGGGAGATGCGATAATGGCGTCCGTCCTCGCGAGAGAAGCCGCTGCTCTGCGCAGGCGCTGGGAGTCGCTCCCCGCGGCCCTCCACCCTGCATCATCTGCGCAGACTCCTCGGACGGGCGCTCTGGGAGCGGGGGCGGGGTCTGTCGCTCTAGGCCTGCAGCGCGCGCCATCTCCCGCGCCGAAAGCCGCCGAGCATGCGCACGCGTCCTGCTCCCGCGCCACAGTTGGGACCCCGAAGAGTTTTTACTTCCCTGTGGTGCGCCTGGGCTTCTCGATTGCCGGTTAGAAGTCGCGTTGGTGGGTCTTTGGAGTAATTTGCATTTTCTTTTATGTTGAAGGAATAGGAATTAGCTCCCCCAACGACTACATATCCCAGAGGGCCCTGCGCGAACCGGGAGCAGTGCATTCTAGGACTCGTAGTCCCGGCGTCTGCACCGTGCTTGCTGGTACTAGTAGTCTCTCCATACTCTGTTCTCCTGGCCCGAGCCGTGAGCTGCTGGGACTTGTAGTTCATATGCTCCAGCCGTAGCTCTAGGAGCGTGCTGGCTTCCGCTCTGGCAGGGAGGGCCTCCCGCCTCCGACGCCCCCAAATAGGTATAACTAGGGTTTTCCAGTGTCATAAATACAGTCCTGAGTGCACGCGAGACTGTATATGATATATATAATATAAAAATATAATGTGGTATATTTTACATGTAATTGTTATATATCATATATGTGCCATTCTAAACTAATAAAAGCAAAATAGTAAAATTAACCATTTCTCCGAGACAGGGTAAGCCACGCCCACCAGCCAATCAGAGCGGCTGTATGCAAATTAGCCCAGCCAACATGGAGGCCACCACTCCCGGACCTGAGTAAACGGCTGTTTCCATTGCGGCAGGAGCGAAAGTGAAGCTGCGCCCACTCAGCTCAGCTCCGATTAAACTGACTGTAGCGAAACACAGATTTGAAACAATGTAACAATCATAGAATCCTCGGGAGCTGAAGGAAAGAGCAGCCCGGGCCTCACCAGTAAAAGTAACAATAGTTTCATTATAGATGCTGCGAGGTGAAGCAGAGGAGGCTTCGTTAGTTAGAAGGCCGCCTTAAAGGAGCAGTGTATCAATTATAGAAGATAACCCCAGGCCTTAAAGGAACAGCATCAATTATAGGAGAGAAACCGCAGACACCTGCGTCCAGCCAGCCTTGCTGGGACGTTGGGTCAATGGGAGCTGTGGGCAGCCGTAAAGCCCGTCACCCAGGCTGCTCAGGCACGCCAGCAGGTGGACATCCCCCGAGGGGTCCCAGACTGTGAGAGGCCACAGGCCGGGCTGAGGGACCTCCCGAGTGCACAGAGCGACTGCAGGGCGGGACAGCGCAGGACCCAGGACCCATGAGAGGGAAACAGGCGGCAGGGTTGGAGGGCACCAGGGAGCGGGTAAGAGGCGGCAGGGGGTCGGCGGCCTGCTTGGTGGGCTTCCCAGGCCCTTTGCGGGGCATCGGGG